>PVIC010013022.1:0-13023 GCA_004025085.1 Thryonomys swinderianus
AAAAAAAAAAAAAAAAGTCAAGTTGAAGAAACCAGGCATGGTGGTGCACTCCTGTAATCTCAGCATTTGGAAGGCTGTGGCAGGAGGACAGCTGTGAATTTGAGGCCAACCTGGGTTACACAGTGAGTTCAAGGCCAGCCTGAAGTACAAAGTTCTAAAAAATCAAAGCCAAACAAAAATTAGCTGAGGGTCTAAAAATGTAGTTCAACTATAGAGCTCTTGGCAACCATGCACAAAGCCCTAAGTTTAAACCACAGCACTGCGTGTGCACACACATACACACAACTTGTCTGCACATTTGCTTACAGACAGCACACCAGGGGCCTGGGCTGTATTATTTTAGTATTCCCATAAACTGAAGAAATGCAGTGGGTTTAACACATAAGAGCATCCAAGCCAGCACTGAAAGCACTCAAAAGAAGACAGTGTCCTACGTTTAAAAAAAGTCCATAAAGAAAATGTAAAAACAACAATAACAACAAAAGAAACTCAAGACATCTAGACTTTGCTTTTAAAGATATTTTTATTGCCCGGTCTGAGTGGGAAATTTGTTTTAGGTTAGGCCAATCTTATTATACTCTAGCTACCAAAGTCATCAAAGTGATCAGAAAAAAAAAAAAACCTATCTGTAAATACTGTATCTTTTCTCTGGTATGAGAACCTGTAGATGTAAATGAATTCTAGAACGTATGATAGATTTTGTGAAATAGGAAATATTCAAAAGGAATATGGTAGGGGAAAGTAATGAGGGGAAAGAATAAATATGATTTGAAAAGAAAAAGCACATGTATATAGGGGGTGGGGTTGTGGGGTAGGTAAGGATATGGGTAAAAATGAGAATTAACTCGTGTCATATGCTGGTACAAATTCCCCAGTGTTGAGTGTGATTGTGAGCTGTATATAAAGTGTACCAATAAAGAATTTTTAAAAAACTATCAAATAATCCTATCTGTTTTGTAGATGGATATGATCCCACTTCATACCTAGAATAGTGCCTGATACATAGCTGGTACTGAGTAAATGTATAAGTAACATCATCTTTGGAAAACACAGCTTCCAGAAACTACAATATCCAAGAAGTCCCTATACTGCTCAGCAGTGACCTAGTTGACCTTCTAACATAGGCCAAGAAACTCTTATTTGGAGAACAGTAGTGAGAAAGTATTCTAGTGTGTGGAGGACAAGCATGACCATAAGCATATTTCACTAACACTCCTTCACTCAGTACAAGGATGAGAGCATGGGCCCTGGAGTCAGACTGTCCCAGTTTACACCTGGCTCCAAAAACCTCTGCCAGCTATGAACATAAACAAGTCACTTAAGGGCCAGAGGGTTAGCTCAATGGTTCCAGCGCCTGCCAAGCGCAAGGTCCTGAGTTCGATCCCCGGTAACTACATACAATGCTGGGTGTGGAGACTCATACCCACCAGCAATCAATACCACATACCACAGTGCCGGGCATGGTGGCTCACGCCTGTCATCCCAGCACTCAGGAGGCAGAGGCAGGGGGATTGCTGAGTTTGAGGCTTGCCTGGGCTACATAGTGAGCTCAGGGCCAGCCTAAACTACAAAGCGAGACCCTGTCTCAAAAAAAAAAAAAAAAAAAGAAAGTCATTTAATTTCTCTGAGTATTTTTACAGTCTCAAATAAAAGAGGAAAGAGAGGAAAGAGGGAATACTTGCAACCATCCACAACATTTTTTTTTTTTGGGTACCAGGTATCATACTTGTGCTTGCAAGACAGGGACCAGAACCACTGAGCTAAATGCCCAGACCTCCACAACATTTTTAAAAAGGATGTTGGGCATGGTGATTATACTCTGTGAAGATGAGACAGGAGGATCACAAGTTCAAGGCCACCATGAGCAATTTAGAGTAACCCTGTCTCAAAATTTTTAAAAGGGCTATATCTCAGGGCAAAGACCCAGGGGGTCTAATCCTTCGTATCCAAAAAAAAATACTAAACTAAACTAAACTAAAATTAAAACTAAACTAAACTAAAATAAAATGGATGAAAGCCAGGCATAGTAGCAAGCATCTATAGGCCCAGCACTCAGAAGGCTGAAGCAGGACTGCCATCCTGGGCTA
The DNA here is from genome assembly GCA_004025085.1 of Thryonomys swinderianus. NCBI lineage: Eukaryota > Metazoa > Chordata > Mammalia > Rodentia > Thryonomyidae > Thryonomys > Thryonomys swinderianus. Next base: position 2,088 of record PVIC010013022.1, read on the forward strand.
CATAGCAAGAAGCCTTTCTCCAAGTAAGATGGATTATTCCTAAGAAATACAAGTATCAAATTATCATTGAGAAGTACTCCTTTTTTTGTATATACCCTTAGCCATATCTTTAATAGAAAACAAAGTAATATGTTTACTTGTCACCAAACAACATGGATTTAAATGAGGACCAGGCAATAGAATGCATTCTTTTCCCTGAGGAATAAATGAAATACAGGAGAGTAAATAAATAATAAAATTGGTTTTTACAACTTTTTCTGCCTTCTTAATTTTTATTTCTCTTCTGTCCTGCCTTCCCACCTTATAAATACCTTCCTGGAGCTGGGGGCTTAGATCAGTGTCAAACAAGTGCTTAGCAAGCCCTGACTTCAATTCCCAGCAACAAACAAAAACTAACAAAAGCTTTTCCTGAGCTCCCTTTACCCTGGCTTATCCTCTAGCACTTGTGGATCTTGGGAGGCAATTCTTTGCTTTGCTTTGCAATTACTTTGTTCCTGAGCTGGACAGCTAACCTTTTGGGACCTCAATTTTCTTATTCGTATAATGGAGGGAGAATACAATGGTAGGTAAGTTATCTTTAAATTTTCTTCCAACCTAACCTAAAAATTCACAAGTACTGATAACTATTATTATGACATTTACAGAAAAAGTGATCCACACTACTAGAAAGTACATTTGACAATATTTGTAATTGCTAGTACAGAAGCACTTTGAAAGCTGTTAAATAGGCTAAATTTTCCCAACTCATTATTAAGAATACTTTAAGTGGGCCGGAGGGTTGGCTCAGTGGTTCCGGCGCCTGCCTTGCAAGCGCAAGGACCTGAGTTCAATCCCCGGTAACCACATATAATGCTGGGCGTGGAGACACGCCCACCAACAATCAACACCATACCACAATGCCGGGCGTGGTGGCTCAGCCTGTAATCCCAGCACTCGAGGGCCGGGGGTTTAGCTCAAGTGGTACCGCACCTAAGTTGGATGCACAAGGGCCTGAGTTCGATCCCTGGTTCCACCAAAAAAAAAAAAAAAAGTTGAGACCAGCACTCGGGAGGCAGAGACAAGGAGGATTGCTGAGTTCGCAGCGGCTTGCCTGGGCTCTATAGTGAGCTCAGGGCTAGCCTAAACTACAAGGCAAGACCCTGTCTCCTAAAAGCAAAAAATAATAATAATAATAATAATACTTTAAGTGTCCTGAAGTAATTATTTAACTCCGCTTTAGATTGAATGAGCTCTTTTTAAATCAGAACTTTCTTTGAGGACCAATTTAATTGCTTTTTTTGTTTTGTTTTGTTTTGTTTTGCACTCGGGATCAAATCCAGGACCTACATATTGAGCTATACACTTAAATCTTTTTTATTTTGAGATAAGATCTTGCTCAGTTGCCTAGGCTAGTTTTGAACTTGTAATTCTCTTCCCTCAACCTCCCACAGTTTTGGGATTACATGCCTGTGCCACCATGCCCGGTTCCCGTTTTCAAGTGTGTCAAACGTCAGGGTACAGTAACTACACATTTTCACCAAACCAGCACTGACATCTAGAAATGACAGTCTTGAAGAGTCAGTACTGTCACTTGGCACTAAAGAAAGTTTCTAATTGCAAAGGCACCTGAGACGAGCTACTTTGGCTATTTGTGCTACGTAACCTTCCCTACTACACTATGCCATTTCTACTGAGGAATACAGTCTAAAGTGATGCTATAGCTTAAAAACTGACATGGAAAGATATTTACAATATATAGTGGTTTTTTGGGCAAAAATGGCAGAATACCAAAATATATGATTGGTGATATTAATCTCATTTTGGCAAAACATACACACAAATGTTTCTACATACTGTGATGAAAGTTCTTAATAGCTTTACAAATTTTATTGAAGATCTTTTTGCATCTCTTTATTTTTCTATAATGAACACTTAGGGTTCCTGACATGACAGTAATTTAAGCAAGTGTTTTGTTGTCATATGAAGGCTGGAACTGGTATGCAAAGTATAACCAAATTCCTTCTTGAACCAGAGCTCAGCACCCAACAGTTCCCTGCTCACAGGCTCTGATGACCTTTGCACCCTGTGCGTGAGGCTGAGCTGAGCCGCCAGTGCAGAGATGTCTTTGTAAGTCCCAGCCTCCAGGTACCAAGATGACCTCAGATTTCTCCATCCTGTTCACCTCACTTTCAGAGCTATCACTTCCAACTTACTAGTGACTCTACTCTCTCAGTAGTTTAGAAATCATGACCAAAGGTCCTAAATTATGGTTCAAGACTTTACAAGTCACATTCACTGACTTTGGAGAATCAGTGACAGAAAAGCTCAAGTTACTGTGGTAAAGATCCAATTTGAAAAGGTGGAGTTAACTATTAGCCCTCAGGCTATCAAACGCCAGCCTTTTGAATATCAAAGGCAAAAAATGGCATATCATGTTTAACATTATTTTCAAATACTTTGTTCATGTACACATTTTTGTTTTTCAAAGTGCTGACTCTTGATAGACTATTTGGCATAGGTGCCACCAAGTCTCCCAAGATCTGATCAGCCAAGAAAGAGCTTATCACGTGATGCAGGTGTCATTACATCAGAAGGCCTACAGGATGTTATGACATCTCAGCCATCATCCCCCCAAAAAAAGAGCATCTGAGAAACTCCAATTTCTCATCTAGTAAAGGTCATACAAGAAAAGAGGTGGTAGGGCTGGAGGAGGAGCTCAGTGGTGAAATCCTGGTGTATCACCCAGAAGGCCCTGTACCACACCACACATTTCAATCTGCAAAAACAGAGCTATGTAAAAGCAAGCTAGATATGAAAGGCAATAAATGTAATATGAGAAAGGAGAAGAAAACAGTGGATGACAGTGTTCAGAAATGCTGACGATCTCTTCCCACTGGATGAACCAGGAAAAACTTAACAGACCTGGATCTCTGAGACACAGAAGCAGTGGCTCAAGGCTGTTCCCATGCATTTCGCATAATGGGTGATTAACAAAACTACATACTTAAATTGGTTTCTCACCTCCTCCTATACATTTCTTAAAAAGAAAAGCCACAATTTAGGTGAGTGCCCTATCACGTTATGAAATATTTTGAGTCAGATTACAACAAAGAAGCATATCATCTGCACAGCACTATTTTAATGCAAGAAAACAAAACTGCTAACTATATGGATCTGAAAATTGTGATCACTTCAGACTTATTTCGGGACGGAACCACTCCCCTTCCCTAATCATCCCTCAAAGGAAGTGTATCAGGCATGGGCAAGGAGTGAAAACATGTCTATTACAACATATGCATCTGGTGGATGAAGAATTTGAACATTCTTGAATTCTGGCCACATTTTAGAAGATTTTCCACTTGCAAATTTAATCTCACTGAAAAGGAAAGGTTAAAGATCAGCTGCCCTTCAACTAGGCTCTGTAAAAAAAAGAAAGAGAAACTGACCACATTACTTACAAATGTGATATAATAAGGGAAGCGGTATGAAAATTTAAGATCATCCCCGACTCCATATCAAGTGCTAATAGAGGAAGTGGTTTTTATTTTAAAACAAGGGCTAAAAATAGGATCCATTTAAAAAATACTCTCCACTGGAGAAAGCATCAGTCGTCTAGAATTTGAAGATACATATGCAAAGGTTTCGGACCCTCTTTTTAGAAGCACCCCCAGATCAAGATCTCTCGCTGCCAACAACCCACCTGTCTCTGCCTTAGAAGAGGAAACCAGGGAAGACATAAAGAGACAATAAATCCGATAATGCTTCTGTGTGTTGCTGATTCACACACCACCAAAAAAGTCTGCACAAATCCAACGTGCAGAGCTGAAGCACTCTCCCTCAGATCTTCCTCACAACCGGTAAGCCTGGTCCAAGCGCTAGCTTTGCCTTTCCTTTCCCGTACTTATTTTCTCATATACCACATCATCTTCTTGTATGTCATAAACGGTTTATTCGGTGTTTCTTTTCCCTCCTCACATAAGTTCCTGGAGAGCAGGGATCTTTGTTCTGCTCATTGATATACATCACAAGCGTTTAGAACGATGCCTGGCACCCAGCAGGTGCTCAGAAAATATTTTCTGAGTGAATGAACAGCAAAACGCAGAAGAACAGCAAGGGAGCAAGAGATGAAAGGAGAAAAAAGCGAGAAGGGAGAAGCAGCTACGGGCCGAGACAGCCAATCCATATTGCCCTCGCAGCACTGATGGAAGGCGGGAGGCGGTGCACAGCATCGACAGCACTCAGCAGTGGCAAGCAGCTGGGACTGGCAAGACCGGCCGAGGAAGCGCGGCTCAGGCAGACCCCTGGGCAGCCGGCCCTCGCGGAGGTCCAGACCACGCAGCCTTCGCCCTCTCTGTGGTGCCAATGTGACTGGGCGTCTCGGGTCGAAGGATCCTCCCGGGTCCCCCACCCCCGCCGCCAGGGAGCAGGGCCGGCCCTCGGACACCTGCCTGCCAGTGCCGGAGTCCTGGGTCTGGCCCCGCCCGCCGAGGCCTCTGAGCGCCCCCAGGCCTCGCCCTGCCGGCCCGCAGGCGGGACGTGAACGGCCCGCGGCCCGCCTCGCCGCGGGGAAGGGGCTCCAGCGCCTGCGCCGCCCGCTCCCGCGCTCGCGACACGGAGCCCGCTCACCTCAGGGCGCACGTACGACACGAAGGAGGGCTTGGGCGCCTTGGTGCCGCCGCCACCGCCGACGACCCCTTTCCCCAGCATACCGCCGCCCTGGAAAGCAGCGACGCGCGGAAACTCAGGCGGCGGCCCGGTCTCCGAATCGGGCGGCGACGGCCACCAGCACCAGCGGCCGGGGCTCCGCCCATCCCTAGGGCCGCGGCGGCGGCGCCGCCTGCATCCGGCTCCGCCGCTGACACCCCCCTCGCTCCACCCACCACCCGAAGCCCGCGTCCAGAGGCCACACCCCCTCCCCTTTCCGCGGCAGATCTGACGGGAAATCAGTCTTCTGAGACCCGCTCCACAGGGCGTCTGCGGAAAAGCCCGCCCCCAGACATTTACTGATTGGTCATAGGAAATACTGGCCGACCCTGCCTGAAGTCTCTGCCGGAGTGAACCTAGAGAGACGTTTCCTCTAACCAATCCAGAAAGCATTCTCTCCGAACTTCCTGGCGATTGGGTAGTGCTGAAGTCGCCGTCGTCCAATGAATTTGCGGTTACTAAGTTGTGAGCAGTTCTTGAGAGCTATTGCTCTCTTCTTTTGCACTTCTCTTTGGAATAAAATGTCTATAATGGAATAAATGTCTATAAAATATTAGTACAGAGCTCACTATGTAATGATAAGTCCACATTAATGATGTTCAAGGTTTATTATTTTGAATACATACAAAAAGTAAGACAACCCTGGCGTAATGGCGAGCTCTGGCAATCTCAGGCACTCTGGGAAGCAAGAGATGGCAGTTCGAGCCCAGTGTGGGCAAATTCGCGACTTATCTAGACGCAGTCTCTAAATTAAAAATAGAGACAGAGACAAAGGAGGGGAAGAGACACCTCAATTGTTAACCGACCCTTAAGGAATACGCTTGAGTGACCTAAAAAATATTGTCACCTTCATTTTTCCAAGCTGCATTTTGTTTGTTCCTTCGTGTTTTTAACTGGTAGAAAATCAAAAGCCCTTTTAAGAAAAATCAAAAGCCCCTAAGAGACTTCTTTAATCTACCGTTTAGCCAAGATTACGAAGAAAATGCCTTTAAATTCCACCTTTGGTACAGAGTATTGTATTAAATATAGATGAACACAATAATATTCAGCTCTCAAGTGACTCAGTTCTGTAGTACTACTTACTTGGAAGGCTGAGACAGGAGGACCACAAATTCGAGCCCAGCACAGACAAATTAAGGAGATTGTTTCAAAGTAAAAAGGGCTGGAAATATAGCTTAGTGGGCAGAACCCTTGCTTAAATGCTCAAGGCCCTCAGTTTAATCCCAAGAACTCCTTCCATATCAGTCTATAAGAGCTATTGCTTTCTTTCCTTGCACTTCTTTTGGAATAAAATGTCCATAATGGAATGTCTATAAAATATAACTACAGAGCTCATTGTGTAATGATAAGTCCACATCAGTGATGTTTAAGGTTTATTATTTTGAATATATACAAAAAGTGACCGTTAAGGGCCGGAGGGTTAGCTCAGTGGTGCCGGCGCCTGCCACGCAAGCGTAAGGTCCTGAGTTCGATCCCCGGTAACCACATACAATGCTGGGCGTGGAGACTCACACCCACCAGTAATCAATACCACATACCACAGTGCTGGGCGTGGTGGTCACGCCTGTAATCCCAGCACTCGGGAGGCAGAGACAGGAGGATTGCTGAGTTCCAGGCTTGCATAGTGAGCTCAGAGCCAGCCTGAACTACAAAGTGAGACCCTGTCTCCAAAAAAAAAAAAAAAAGTGACCATTAAATTCCTGCATTCAGGAGGCAGAGGCAGGAGGATTGCTGTGAGTTTGAGGCTTGCCTGGGCTACATAGCTCAGGGCCAGCCTGAATTACAAAGTGAGACTCTGTCAATAAATAAATAAATAAATGTGACTGTTAAATTTTCAAGTCTTATCAGTGACTTTGCTTTTTATCCAGTTAATCTTCATGTGCTTCCCCTCCCCAAATCTACGCTAACAAATCTACGCTAACACCAGTCAGGGACCTTCTTCAGAGAGTCAAGCTAGTGGGCTTTGGCTAGAAGTCAAACAAAACTTAACAAAACCTAAAATGTAAGTGAAAATGCATGTGCTTGCTTTTGCAGTTTCAAGACAAGTCCAAAGCCTCATTTCCAGTCAGTGAAATCATAAAGCCTAGCCAGTATTAGCATCCCTGGAACTGATACAGGGCATATGTTATAGGAATGTTATATGGACCTCCTAATGATGTAAGTGAAATATTATAACTCTCAACCTGCTAGCTGTATGATACACTGAGTTCATGTTCTCTAAAACTGAAGAATGAATTATAGGAACAAAAGAGGTTAAGAGTAGGAAGAATTTACTGAAAAAGCTTCTGGTAAGAGAAACAGAAAGGTGTCTGGACAGCAGGTGGCCTTCAGACCTTGCTTCTCAAGAGAAGTTTATAGAGCAAAAGCATGAAGTGAGGCAGGTATAAGGTGGTACTAAAGTGTAGTTACCTCATAAGATTACAAGTATAGTTGCTTAGGTAATATTGACCCAATGGAAAACCACATGGTGGGTATAAAGTGGAACAAAACTATAGTCAACCAAAAAGATTACAAGTATAGTTACTTAGGTAATGTTGATTAAATGGCGATCAAATGGGGGAGCAAGTCATGAAGAAAGCAAAAATGGGACAAACAAGGACTTTCCTAGGAGGGATTGGTTAAGGTCTTGGTCCCCTACCTAGGTGACTGATTCCTATTTAGAATATCAACTACTGTTGTTCACTCTTACAGGAAGTATGTGGATGTAGTCACTTTTCTTTGTCTTGAGCTCTGGCCTTTAGTGTATGTGCCTGCAGTCACAGTTGTCTACTGTGCCAACTTCCTTCAAGAGCTCAGCCCTGTCGGACTGTCTATAATATTTTTACCTTAGCTGTCTACAATATTTCCCTCTCTGAAGAGCTATCTGTAACTGCGGTGAAAGGAGAATGAGTGCAGTTTTTATCTAACTGCTTCAAGCTGAGCATGGGGGGGGTCACCACCAGTCAGGGACCTTCTTCAGAGAGTCAAGCTAGTGGGCTTTGGCTAGAAGTCAAATTACAGCTTAGCAGTTAAGAACTCCATTTATAAGGTTGATCTAGTGGATGCTGGTAAAAAGAGTCTGGCACATTTTGTCCTTAGTTCCATCTGCATGATTACTTGGAGTTTGGCACTCTCTAGGTAAGAATAAACAAATTTTCTAAGAAAGTAGAACATGTAGGGCCGGGGATTTAGCTCAAGTGGTACCGCACCTAACTTGGAAGCACAAGGGTTCAAGTTTGATTCCCAGTACCACAAGAAAAGAAAGACAGAGAGAGAGAGAGAGAGAGAGAGAGAGAGAGAGAGAGAGAGAGAGAGAGAGAGAGAGAGAGAGAGAGAGAGAAAGGGAGAGAGGGAGAGAGAAAAAGAAGAAAAAAGAAAAGAAGTTAGAGTATGTATAATCAAAGCATGAGCAGTAGAATGGAAAGGCAGATTGAGGAAAGAGCCACATCCACAAACTGCTCTTAAGGCACAGGAATAGCAACTGTTACCAGTTGTCTCTTAGACCCTTCTTCTGTTAGAGGTTATCCGTAAGTCTGATATTTCTAGGTCTTTTTAGTTTTAGCTGTCAGAAGATGGAGATTTTGAAGGACAGTTGTAGCTAAAGCACTTAAAGACTCTGTCAAGTTTTTATAGCTTTTACTATAACAATGGTCAGCTACTTGTTTAGCTGAAAACATTATTACATGCCTTTTGGTTGTACTTTTTTGCTAGGTGTTTAAAACTGAATTAAAGTGAGACCTGTGTGAATAGAAATTAACTTCTTACTCTCTGTCAAGGTCAGTTAAGTCTCTTCAGGCATTACTCTAGAACTATACATAGAGATTCTCAGTCCCTCTGTCAGTATCAGCTGTCAGGATAGGTTACAACCTTGCTCGACCATGTTGCTTTCTGTGAAAGCCCTGGAAACGCTTCCTTCTTTGGTGACTCTCCTTTGGCACACTGTATATTTGTTGTTTTTTGTCCTCTAAAGTCCAACAGTCTCTCTGGTCTGGAGGTTGGGCGACTCACCAAAATTGTAGGATCCTGTAGAAATGGTTCCCTCATGTCCTAGGTCTTTGTTGATCTTGGAGGACCAGGACCAAAATATTGGTTGTCTTCCTAATCCAGTTATCTTTCTGGCTCTTGTCTCTGAACTTTAGTTGTTGAACTCCCAGAAAAGAAGATCATTTATATCAGTATTGTAGAGTGAGCAGTGACGTTAACTATTATAACCTCATCTGAATATCAAGCACTTTGAAATATAAAGTATAGCCAGAAATCTGTAGTTTTTAATCAGATGTGGTTGCTTTTGTAGTTGAATTCTTGAAGAATGTTAACAGACAACAACAATAAAGTTTTACAGAGAAAACTTGAGATCAATAGCCATACATAGTCTGTCAGAATAATGATCATGATATTATCTTTGGAACACATTTTCAATCATCTCTAGTATGCAAAGAAACTCTTACCTAGTTTGTTATCCTCTAATAGGATGTCATCAAATAAGTGTGCAACACTATCTGGTCTGCTTATTGCCTGAGCATCTCTAAATGTTATGACACATACATGACATGCACATCACATAAGTCAGTATGTATTTATTTATTTATTTATTTATTTATTTAGACAGGGTCTTGCTTTGTAGTTCAGGCTGGCCCTGATTTTACTATGTAGCCCAGGCAAGCCTCAAACTCAGCAATCCTCCTTTCTCTGCCTCCCGAGTGCTGGGATGACAGGCATGAGCCACCACGCCCAGCTCCTTAACATGTTATTATTTTTCTTTTTTTGAGACAGGGTCTCGCTTTGTAGTTCAGGCTGACTCTGAGCTCACTGTGCAGCCCAGGCAAGCCTTGAACTCAGCAATCATTCTGCCTCTTCCTCCCGAGTGCTGGGATTACAGGTGTGAGCCACCACACCCAGCACTGTGGTGTGTGGTTATTGGGGATCGAACCAGGGACCTTGCACTTGCTAGGCAGGCACTGGAACCATTGAGCTAAATCTCCAGCCCTAACATGTTATTCTTGACCAATGAAAGACTTCCAAGTTATTGTACACAGACAACAATATGTATTGTGGTGTTTTTTTTTTTTTTTTCCTAGAGACAGGGTCTCACTTTGTAATTCAGGTTGGCCCTGAGCTCACTATGTAGCTCAGGCAAACCTCAAACTCAGCAATCCTCCTGCCTCTGCCTCCCAAATACTGGGATGACAGACTTGAGCCACCAAGTCCGGCTGTATGGTGTTTTTAAAACGAGTCTTGATATCATTTTGATCAGCTGGCAGCCTGGGTAGAATCATATCTTTAACTCTAATGACATTTATTTGTAAGCCAAGTTAAATTATAGACAAATACTTTAAAAATCCAAAGAGGTGGGCCACAGATTTAGCTCAGAAGTTCCAGTGCCTGCATACTGGGCATGGTGACTCACACCCACCAGCAATCGTACCACATACCACAGTGCCGGGCGTGGTGGTTCACGCCTGTCATCCCAGCACTGGGAAGACAGAGGCAGGAGGATTGCTGAGTTTGCGGCGGCTTGCCTGGGCTACATAGTGAGCTCAGAGCCAACCTCAACTACAAAGTGAGACTGTCTAAAAAAAAAAAAAATCCAGAAAGTTAAAACGAAGAAAAAATTGTTGAGTTCAAACAAAACAGCTGTAAGTATTGTAGCAGGTTGGGCACACTAATGGAGAAACACACATAAAATGATTTGCTTATAAACCAGAGTATATGTGGATTGTATGTGGTCAAATCAAATTACAATAACCCTTTTACAGTTTTTAGGTTTGTAACTATAAATAAGACTAGTCAGAAATGTTTGTAGGTCAATTAATAACAAGAATCAGAAGAAATAAAAAACTTTTTATAGATGTGAAAGTAAAGAGTTTTTGTTTTGTTTTTTTGAGACAGGGTCTCACTTTTGTAGTTCAGGCTGGCTCTGAGTTCACTATGTAGCCCAGGCAAGCCTCAAACTCAGCAATCCTCCTGTCTCTGCCTCCCGAGGGCTGGGATTACAGGTGTGAGCCACCACGCCCAGCACTGTGGTATGTGGTGTTGATTGCTGGTGGGCGTGAGTCTCCACGCCCAGCATTGTATGTGGTTACCAGGGATCGAACTCAGGACCTTGTGCTTGCGAGGCAGGCGCTGGAACCACTGAGCTAACCCTCCCGCGCTAATGACAGTTTTAAAAATGGGCCCTAGGGCAACAGTTTATCTGATTGGAAAGCCTATATAGGTTCTGATTATTGCTTTGATAGACAGTTGTTGCACAGTCACAACTGATAGCCCAAACTTC
>PVIC010013022.1:13123-38820 GCA_004025085.1 Thryonomys swinderianus
AGGCTGGCCCTGAGCTCACTATGGTGCCCAGGCAAGCCGCCGCGAACTCAGCAATCCTCCTGTCTCTGCCTCCCGAGTGCTGGGATTACAGGCGTGAGCCACCACGCCCAGCATTATATGTGGTAACCGGGGATCGAACTCAGGTCCTTGCGCTTGCAAGGCAGGTGCCGGAACCACTGAGCTAACCCTCCGGCCCCCTCAAACTTCTGTTTTAGATAGCCACAAGTAACTATTCCCTCTAGAAGGGCAGACTGTTAAAAACTAACTTTAACTATTTCCGGGGGTGGGTGGTGGGTGGGTAGGCAAATTTGGGTATAGAGTAGGTGGTGGTCTTTGGAGCTAAGTAGATATTGTAAACTATAAGAGAAAAGGGCTGACAAGGCCCTAATCTGCCCTGAAGCAGATGCCTACCTATGAGGTTTTTCCCCCCCATTTGCATGTGACCCTCAGAGCATACTTTACTCTAGGCCTTCCTTTTTCAGAGGCTTAGCTATTGTATCTCTGAGAGTAGAGGTTGGCCCACAAAATGTTCTGGAGAGAAACCACAATGAGAGAAGCAGTCCTCCAGGGACTGAGTGCATTCTCTTAGTGTTCATTTCTGTTCAAAATTGTTATTAATAAAAATCCATCAGTCTGCCCTGTGCTATAAAAACCAGTCAGCACCATTCTTGAGGAAAGAGGAGTTAATCTCCACTTCTGCTGAAGGACTGAGAGGAGGCACGTAAACTTGGACTAAACTTTTACATTTATTCTTTGAGAATTTCAGGATTAAACCTAGCCTGGTTATTTGCATATGGCCCAGAGATTAGGGAAATTCATTTCACTTTGGAAGGCTCCCAGAGATGGGACACTCCCCATTCTGGAAGATTGGCCCCTTGTGCTCGCTTCGGCAGCACATATACTAAAATTGGAAGATTGGCCCCAAAATCCAGCATCAGGGCTGGAGGGTTAGCTCAGTGGTTCCGGCGCCTGCCTCCCAAACGTAAGGACCTGAGTTCGATCCCCGGTTACCACATATAATGCTGGGCGTGGTGGCTCACACCTGTAATCCCAGCACTCGGGAGGCAGAGACAGGAGGATTGCTGAGTTCGCGGCGGCTTGCCTGGGCACCATAGTGAGCTCAGGGCCAGCCTGAACTACAAAGCGAGACCCTGTCTCAAAAAGAAAAAAAAAAAAATCCAGCATCCACAGAGGAGAGAATTGCCTTGAACCAAACACTATTGTAAACTGTGTTGTATCTCAGGGGCAGGCCAATGAAGAAGGGATGGAAGAGTGACTCTAAGTATGGCATGATAACTAAATCTTTTTTTTTTTTTTTTGAGACAGGGTCTCACTTTGTAGTTCAGGCTGGCCCTGAATTCACTAGGTAGCCCAGGCAAACAGCCACGAACTCAGCAATCCTCTTGTCTCTGCCTCCTGAGTGCTGGGATTATAGGCTTGAGCCACCACGCCCGGCACTGTGGTATGTGGTATTGATTGCTGGTGGGCGTGAGTCACCACGCCCAGTATTCTATGTGGTTACCAGGATCGAACTCAGGACCTTGCGCTTGCGAGGCAGGCACTGGAACCACTGAGCTAAATCTCCAGCCTGATAACAATCTTAACCATCTTAACCAAGAGCTTTTCTAGAATGGGTCTCTAATCCTTAGCAAAACATGTCTCAAGTGACAAAAAGCCATGGTTGACTCCAACTGCATTGCCAAGCAGAAACTTAAACCAATAATCAAAGAACCCAAATGGCTGCTTTTTTAGCTTCTTAAAAAAGAGTGAGAGAGAGAAAGTCAAAATGCTTCAATTATATTGTTTGGGGTGTACTTTCCAATAAATGACTCTGAATTTGAAAGTTCCAAAATCTCAGCCTGCAAAAGAGATCTATTGCCTCCAGGGACAAAGACAGGTAATAGGCCAGAAGAAATCTCAGCCTTAGGACAAAGAGGTTTGGGGGACATTTTGGTTTCTCTATCTAGTCACCTAGGTAACTTCCCTCTGTAGCAGTTCTGGCTAGGCTCTACTTAACCCCCTTCTGAAAATATGCATCCCTTGGGCCGGAGATTTAGCTCAGTGGTTCTGGCATCTGCCTCACAAGCACAATGACCTGAGTTCAATCCCTGGTAACCACATACAATGCTGGGCATGGTGACTCACGCCCACCAGCCATCAATACCACATACCACAGTGCTGGGCATGGTGGCTCACGCCTGTAATCCCAGCACTCGGGAGGCAGAGACAGAAGGATTGCTGAGTTCCAGGCTTGCCTGGGCTCCATAGTGAGCTCAGAGCCAGCCTGAACTACAAAGCGAGACCCTGTCTTAAAAAAAAATGTATCCCTAGATATCTCCATTATATTTAAGAAACTCACAGATGAAAGTTTGTACCCATTGTCTCTCATTGGAAGTTAGTGTTTGATTCAAGTGTAATCTAGTTCACAGGTCTCAGTAGGTCCTCCAAAGATCTCAGTATACTTACTTCGGTTGTCTGAAAACTTTCCTAGATCCTGTTTGATCTGTTTTATATCACTGAAGGAAAAGGACACATGAACATGGATAGACCTAAATTTGCCATTTATTTCCTGTAAGGTATATTTTCCTTGAAGGTCTTAAACAAAATTAATTAAGGATGGATATAGTTTTGTAGAAGCTTCAATTACAGCTGCCCTAGCAGCTCCATCTTCCCCACCAAAGAGCAAGTAGGGGAAGCCTCAGACACTGTAATAGTGAGCAAGTTGCCTTGTCCTCAGATTCTAAAGGATGAGAAAGAATAGCCTCAGGTTCAGTGATAGAGGATGCCTTAAGGACTAGCAATGTCTGGTTTTCTTGTGGTGTACATTTATATTTGAGCAAATGTAAGGATTTTTTTTTTTTTGAGATAGGGTCTCACTTTGTAGTCCAGGCTGGCCCTGAGCTCACTATGTAGCCCAGGCAAGCCTCGAACTCAGCAGTCCTCCTGTCTCTGCCTCCCGAGTGCTTGGAGTGCTTGGTTTACAGGTGTGAGCCACCACGCCCTCCAGGATTTTCTTCTTAATGCAGAGGAAGTCTAAACATAGGCAATTTTCACCATTTTCCCTCTTACGGACAATACAATTTCAGTTGTGAAATATCATCATAATCAATACATCCTTTTGCATTCCAATGTGTCTTAAGAATCCTAGTAACTCTGTGTTCTCTTCCTTCATTTAGCCTTTGGCTCAGTCACTTCTGCATCTTCTGTCATCTGCTCAGAGGTTTTTCTCTTCTAATAGCCTTTGTGAGAGCCTCCCCCTTCTACCAGAGGTGACCCCAAGGCATCTTTTTTGCTTTGGTACATTTTTAAGAAGTAAGAGATTTTGATAATGAGTTCCTCATCAACCTAAGAGAAAAAATTAGCATCCCTTTTATTTTCTACTTGGTTTTTATGTCCTCAAGGCATCCTTAAAGTGACTCAGCTACAGGACAGGTGGCTGCCATCTGTAGTGTGATCAGAAGATTGTTCAGGCCACACTATCCACCTCTTTCCTGGTGCATGTCTCTGTCTTCTCCAGGAACTTGCTGTAAGAAGGGTTAAAATTGACTTCAGTCATAACACTCATGTTTTAAAGATGAAAGCACTGCTAGCAAAACCAATGATTGAGAGATCTAAATCACTGTTTTCTAATTATTTGAAAGAGAATGAGAAAATATCAAAGAACAAGAAGGAAATAGTTGGAGAGCTTCTCAGCCTGTAACAGATCATCTCTAGACATAGAGTCAGGACTTGGAGAAATCTTGCCCTAGGCCTGAGAAGCCTCTAAGACATTCCTTTTGTCTACCTAATCACCTAAGCAACCTTCCCTAACGGCAAGACAAAGCTACACTTTACTCAAGATCTAATCTAAAATTTCTACATCTCTGAAGCTCACAGGTTAAACTTATATTAATTGCACATGTTAGTAAAGACATATTTATCAGGTTTTTTTTTGACACAGGGTTTTGCTGTGTAGTGCAGGCTGGCCCTGAGCTCACCAGGCTAGCCTCAGACTCAGCACTCCTCCTGCCTCTGCCTCCTGAGTGCTGGTATTACAGGTATGAGCCACCACACCTGGCACTGTGATATGTGGTTACTGGTATCAAACTCAGGACCTTGTGCTTGCTAGGCAGGTGCTAGAACCACTGAGCTAAATCTCTGGCACCAAAATTTTATATTAAAGTCCACTGGGATATCAAGGTATTCCCATTTCTCAATATCTATATTAACCTAATATTTCGTAGCACTGTTGTCTGTCAAGTCAAACAAGGAATGGTAAGTAAATTCAGCAACTAATCCAAATGTAACATATAAATGTATCATATTAACAAAAGACAATACACAAAAGAGAAACAAGGTATATGCAAATGACAAAAATTCAAGACAATTTATATTATCCAAGTGAGTCAAAATCCAGAATTTATAAAACAAAAGCTAACTCTTTTTTTTTTTTGCTTTTTGAGACAGGGTCTTGCGTTGTAGTTCAGGCTGGCCCTGAGCTCACTATGGTGCCCAGGCAAGCCGCTGCGAACTCAGCAATCCTCCTGTCTCTGCCTCCCGAGTGCTGGGATTACAGGTTTGAGCCACCACATCCAGCATTGTGGTATGCGGTGTTGATTGTTGGTGGGCGTGTCTCCACACCCAGCATTATATGTGGTTACTGGGGATCGAACTCAGGTCCTTGCACTTGCAAGGCAGGCGCCGGAACCACTGAGCTAACCCTCTGGCCCCACAAAAACTAACTCTTACCTCTACCCAATTACCTTGGTAGGAGACCTCCAAAATGATATTACATATGATATAAAGATGATATATGGACCTCTAAAGGATCCAAATAATATGAAGGAAATATATCTCCCAACCTACTAGATGTTTGGACATGCCAAGTTCATGTTCTGTAAAATTGAAGATTGAACTGCAGGAACAATAGAGGTTAAGAGTAGGAAGTATTTATTGAGAGAAAGATAGCTTTGTTCAAGAGAGACAGAAGGGTGTCCAGAAAGTGGGTGACCTGAGGACTCAGCTTCTCAAAGTTTTCTAGAACAAAGCCATGAGGTGAGATAAAATTATGGTCAAGCTATATAAGTATAATCACTTAGGAAATATTGATTAAATGGGGATCTAGTGGGGAAGCAAGTCACATATTAACCATACAGGGAGTAAAGAAGGATTTTCTGGGAAGGAGTGGGCTAGAGAGATTTTTGGTCCCCACCTGAGGTGATTGATGCCTATCTAGAATAACATCACTATTGTTCTTTCTAGGGGAAGTATGTATCAGTTTGTTTTGAAGCCTGACCTTCAACGAATGTGCCTCCAGCCATAGCTGTAATATTTTTGAAGATCTTTTGCACTGACTCCCTTGAGGGCTCATTCTTGTCTGACTGCCTACAATATTTTTCCAGTCTTCAGAACTGTGAGAAATAAATTTCTACTATAGCCAGGCATGGTGGCTCATGCCTCTAATCCCAGCATTCGGGAGGCAGAGGCAGGAGGGTTGCTGTTTCAGGCTTGCCTGGGCTACATATTGAGCTCAGGGCCAGCCTGAACTACAAAGTGAGACCCTGTCTCAAAAAAAAAAAAAATTTTTTTTTGCCAGGCATGGTGGCTCATGCCTGTAATCCCAGTACTCAGGCAGCAGAGGCAGGAGGATTTCTGAGTTTGAGGCTTGCCTGGGCTACATAGTGAGCTCAGGGCCAGCCTGAACTACAAAGCGAGACCCTGTCTCAAAACAAAACAAAAAAAAAATAAAAAAAATTTCTACTATAGACAAGTTACAAGGTATAAGCTATTTTATTATAGCAGCAGGAATAGACCCAATATATGCTTCCAGAGACAATTTTGACTCAGTCATGAAAACTCATGCTTTCTTTCAGGAGCAGTAAGTAAGAGAATGAGGACAGAGAGCAAAGTAAAATCTCTTTCCAGGACTGTCAAGAAGGCTAGAGGTACCTACCTATTATCCTTGCACTCTAGGAGGCTGAAGCAGGAGGATTCCAAATTCCAGCTTGCCCTGGGCAACTTAGTGACTTAGCTGAGACACTATTTTAAAAATAAATATAAACTACAAAAGAACTGGAGCTATAGCTCAGAGTGAAGACTTTGGGTTCAATCCTAAATACTGTAAAATAAAGAAAAATAAAATGTTTCCACCTGTTTCCTTCTTTACTAGCACAACATTTATTGGTACATTTTAGGCATACATAATGATAGCACCCATCATAGGGAATTTGCCCCTGTATATAGTACATCCTGGCCCTTTTTCCCATGTCCTCCCTCCTTTCTAGCCCCCTCCTCTCCCTATATATAAAAGCTTTGTTTCCATTTTCCCTTCCACTTTCACTTTTTTGTTTTTTCCTTCCTTTCCCCTTCCTCCTTCCTTGTTTCCCTTCCCATTTGAACATTTTCCTATTTCCCAATATCTACTATATATTTTAGCCCTTATTTCCACTTTCAGTTTCTCAAACCATAGAAGCAATGTAGTATTTGAATGTGTCTTCGATTTATTTCACTTAAAGAGTTCACTCTCAAGCTTCATCCATTTGGCTAAAAATGTCTGAAGCTCATCCTTCTTTAGGGCAGCGTAGGACCCCATTGTATAAAAGAAACCACCACATCATCTTTATCCATTTGTCAGTGGATGGGTATTTGGGCTGTTTCCAAGATCTATCTATTATAAATATGGGTATACACAATTCCATCTTGTTTTTAAGGTTCTCCAGTCTCCATTTTTATTTGATCTTGTGGTATAGGTCATGTCTCCTCAGAAGTGTCTTTGCCAATGAACTGAAAAATTCCTGTCATGTTATGGTCAAATAATAATAAATCCTTCTATTAAACACAGGTGATAAGGCTGAGATTTGGGATTATTTTTATTCACAAACAATAGTTTAAGATTTCTCCTGATGCTGCCCTGATTTATCAGAGAACTGTAAATGCAAATAAAGTTTACACAGAAATGCATGTCAGATGAAAGGCAGACCCATCTCTTCCTAGAAAGCCAGACTTTCAGACAGGGCAACATTTTTTAAAATTGAGCTTTTGGGTACATTTTCAATAAACATTATGGTCACATTCATCATTGAGAATTTGAACATGTACATGATATATCTTGATTCTTATATTTTCCTATCCCCCTACCTCTCCACCCTCTATATTCATAAGCTTTGTTTGTTTGTTTGTTTTTTAGTTTTCTGCGATAGTCTCACTTTGAAGTTCAGGCTGGCTCTGAGCTCACTCTGAAACCCAGGGAAGCCTTGAACTCACAGCAATCCTTCTGCTTCTGCCTCCTGAGTGCTGGGATTACAGGTGTGAGCCACCAAGTCTGGGACTGTAATATGTGATACCAGGGATTGAACTCAGGACCTTGCACTTGCCAGGTAGGTGCCCAAACCACTGAGCTAAATTCCAGGTCCTCCCTTCCCCTTGGAACATTCTCTTACTATTTCATAATACCTGTTGTGCATTTTGGACCTCACTTACACTTTCAGTTTCTCACACTAGAGAAATAATATTATATTTACACACCCATGTCCTATTTATTTCACTTAAGAGTAAGACCTCAATGTGGACCCATTTAGCTATAAATGTCTAATTTATTATTCTTCATTGCTGAGTAAGTCTGACCTGCAGTTGAAGCCTCTCAGTGTGCATTCTCTTCTCTTTGGAGTGATTTTAAGCAGCCTATTTTTGGGTCCTCATGAACTTTGATAGGCACCTAGAACATACAAGGAATTCAGTGCATACTTGTACCTGAGTAATGTACTAGATAAAAAGTAGGAAAGCAAGATACACAGCTTTTGGGGCCAGAGATTCAGCTCAGTGGTTCTGGCGCCTGCCTTGCAAGCGCAAGGTACTGAGTTCGATCCCAGTTAACCGCATACAATGCTGGGTGTGGTAACTCACGCCCACCAGCAATCAATACCACATGCCACAGTGCAGGCCGTGGTGGTTCATGCCTGTAATCCCAGCACTCGGGAGGCAGAAGTAGGAGGATTGCTGAGTTTGAGGCTTGCCTGGGCTACATAGTGAGCTCAGGGCCAGCCTGAACCACAAAGTGAGACCCTGCCTCAAAAAAAAAAAAAAAAAGATATGCACCTTTTCCCCACCAAAGTTGAAAATACATGTTATTTAGTAGTCCCTTGCCAAATTTCAACTTTAATCAAGTGAGCTGGTGTTCATATATTTTCCTGTATTCAGTAGAAAAATTCCATAGTCTCTTACTGCAACAAAGTATTTGAGCACTTCTCTGAAGATGCAGAGGTATATACACAGAGAGAAGCACTTGCAGGACAAGGAGCCGAAAGCTAGGGCTCTAGCTCAGTGACAGAGTGCTTACACAGCATGTTCAAGGCTCTGGGCAGAATCTCCAGCACTGAAAAACTAAATTCATGGATTCTGGATCTCCTTGGCGCCACGAGAGCCTGCTCATCTGTAGTGATTTTTCCCGTTTTTATTTTCTGAAGGGGTCTTGCTGTGCTGCCCAGGGGGCCTTCCAACACTGAGGTTGAAGGGATCTTCATACTCAGCGTGTCCGATAGGTGGTACTACAGGTGCATATCCTCAGGTCTGGTTCATTGTTTTGTTTTTTGTTTGTTTGTTTTTGAGACAGGGTCTCACTTTGTAGTTCGGGCTGGCTCTTAACTCACTGTGTAGCCTAGGCAAGCTTCGAACTCAGCAATCCTCCTGTCTCTACCTCCCGAGTGCTGGGATTACAGGCATGAGCCACCACGCCCGGCAGGTTTGGTTTATTTATACACAGCCTGAATTGGTCATATGGTGGGAGACTTCATAAGCTTTCTCCAAAACCAGTTTCTTGATTGAGGTGCTGGGGAATACAACCCAGGGCCTTTGCAGTGATCTACATCCAGCTCTTTTCATATTTTGTTTTGAGTCAGGATCTCACTAAGTCACTAAGTTGCCCAGGCTGGGCTCTAACTTGTGATCTTCCTGTTTCAGCCTTTTGGAGTGTGAGGATCATAGTCATGTGTCATCTGGTTTATTCATTAGATACAGGTTCACCAGAGGTCTACTGTGACTCTTCTCCAGCTCGCCATTTTTACTAAACCACTCAGGCTGGACTTCAGTTTGCAATCTTCCTGCCACAGCCTGGGATTACAGTGTTCAGTATCTTCCGTAGTGTCCTTGCTTGGAAGAGATCAACCAATGGATGGAAAAGGCTTCAGGACTTGACTGACCATCCAAGCCCCAGCAGTGAGGAAGGTGTGCCCTCTACAGGACTGTATAAAAAGTACTGCTGGGGAAGATGTCCAGGTGACTCAAGTTCTCTCACAGGAAAATATTAAACTGGGCCCCTTTCTGTCTTGCCCTTCTTAGCAGGCGTCTTCTGAACCCTCACAGGAAGCCTGGCATCGACCTTGGCTTGGGCCAGGGGCTGGCCACTGTAGAGATACTGTAGAACAGAATGCTCTTAGACTCCTTTTGAAGAGGGGCTCACAGAGCCTAGTGAACTTAAATAACCTGCCCAGGATCATTCTGCTGGTCAGCGCCATCTTGGGACTTACTAATATAATGTGATTTCTAAATCCTGATTCTAAGCCCTAACAGGCAGCTTTATCTGGTAATTTCTGAGCTTTGTCATTGTCAACTGAAACCTTAAAAACTAGCTGCTTTGATTATGAGCTCCTGAGATTTCTTCGCCCTACCTTTTGGGCTGAAAGGCTCTGGGAGCGCACAAAGCCACTGCCCGCTTGGGTGGGCGAAGCCGCCACCTCCCTGACTTCTGTCCAGCGCATGGCTCAGCTCGTCTGCTGTTGGCTCCCGGCGCTTCCTCAGCCCGCGGTGCCTCCTTCTGCCACCAGGAGCTGGCTGGGCTGCAGCTCAGTGTTCAGTCTTGGCAGTTGAGGGCCGCCCGACCCTTGATGAGGGGTGGCCAGTTTCTGGCTGTCTCTAATGACCTTCCATGTCCCACTTGAGGGCCAGCTACGGAAAGCTTGGGAGACACAGGAGAAGCCTGGGACAGCCATGTCACCGTTCCAACTACTTTATGCTGGGAGCCAGCGCAGCGATTAGCAGGGCTACCGCATTCCAGGAGTTTCATCGGGGTGCTGGACGCGGCCTGCACTTCCCTGACTCCCCGCTTACAGGGAACTGGGGGGCATGTAGAAGTGAGTGGACACCACGTGGTCCTCGTCCTGCAGTGTGCAGAGACAGCTGTTTCTCCAGCGCAGGGCACTCAGTATGTGTAGGGATGTGTCGTGTGTGCATGTGCGTGCGTGTCCGCTGGTGGGAGCGGGAAGAAAAATCCGATCCCCACTTAAACTGTTATCCAGGATAACAGCAGACTTGGCGTCTTATTCAGGGATGATCTCCAGTGCGGAGGAATGAAAAAAATTTGCTGACGTCTCAAATTAACACAGTTTATGCTTTACATATCACCAAGCTGTAAGAAGGCTGCACATCACAAAAATAAAAACAATGTGTTATTCCTTCTTGAAACCTCAAGTGAAAAGGGCCAGACACGCCTCCCCGCCAGGACATTTGATCTTTGCTCAAAACAGTCAGGCCTGTTAGGAGTTTACAACCCCCACTCGCTGAAGACATGAAAGGCTTATTGTTCAGGAGACTAAAAACCTCTGAGGTTGTGAAAGACCTCCTGTTTCATGCTTGACATACTTATCTGCCCCATTTAAAATGTAATAAAAATATTTGAAAAAAAATATCTGCTTTGTCTAAAAGCAAGAACACAAGGAACAGGAGTTAACTACACAGAGAACTCTCCTCTCCATGTGTCCTACACAGTAACTTTGCTGCTAGGGCTCTGTTCATGCTCAGCCATTCCCCATTTCCCTACCTATCCCCAACACTGGAGTCTATTCACCATTCATTCACCTGGTTTCTGGAACAACTTCAGGACAGCCAATCAAAACAGGCAACCTCAGACTCTTCCACAAGGCTGAGTAATCTGAAGTGTTTCCACTCAGTCAGCTGGGGCCCAGAAAGGAAGGAAAAGTCAATTAATCTTCTCACCTCCTGAGAGAAAATACACCTGAGATCTGTTTGGCACCATGTAAAGTCATACACAATCCTTCCATTTTTAGAAGTCTCTTTGCTCTGGTCCTTATCGTCAGAGTGACACTTTTCCTGCCCCAAAGGAAAGGCTGTTCCTCTTAGGGAGAGAAGAAACACCTTACAAAGGGTGAACTCAAAACAGAAAGAGCAGGGAGAGGACATGCATGTGCGAGGCAGAGTGAGGGACTGGCTCTGGGGGCTGTATTCAGGTTGTAGTTCATGCAGGCCTAGGAGTGGACCTGCAAGGGCAGACCCTGAGGGGCCCTGAACATCATGCTGAGGATTTTGCACTCTTTAGGTGTCTTACAATTTATCATTATAAATTGGTCTTTACATTAAAACAAACAAAAAACACACTACCTGGGCGTGGTAGCTCAGGCCTGTAATCCTAGCACTTGAGAGGCAGAGGCAGGAGGATTTCACAATTTGAGGCTAGCCTGGATAGTGAGTTCAGGGCCAGCCTGAACTACAAAGCAAACCTCTTGTCTCACAACCACCAAAACCAAAACAAAAGTTACTATTTGAGAATTGTCATCATTTACTGTTTATTTTTTTTGAGGGTCTCGCTTTGTAGTTCAGGCTGGCCCTGAGCTCACTATGTAGCCCAGGCAAACCTCGAACTCAGCAATCCTCCTGCCTCTGCCTCCCGACTGCTGGGATTACAGGTGTGAGCCACCACGCCCGACCATTTACTGTTTTTTTTTTTTAAAACAGGGTCTCACTTGGTAGTTCAGGCTGGCCCTGAGCTTACTATGCAGCCCAGGCAAGCCTGGAACTCAGCAATCCTCCTGCCTTTGCCTCTTGAGTGCTGGGATTACAGGTGTGAGCTACCATGCCTGGCAATCATTTACTGTGAACTATATGAGACAGTCTCAGAAAGGAAAAATACTTTACATATCTGATATTTTTCACTAAACAGTATAAATTTCTTTATATGTTAATTCTTCAACATAGTTCTTTCAACTTTCCTAACACTTGAGAGATTAGGGATTCTGCAGGTAATAATAGTTGTGTAAGTCTTTTTTCCTCTTTGGTGGGATTCAGAAGCTTTGCACTGAGATACATCCCCAACCCCTTTTTATTTTGGGATGGTCTTGCTAGCTAGGTTGATAAAGTGGCCCAGGCTGGGCTCTAACTTGATCCTCTTGCTTCAGCCTCCCAGAATGCTGGGATTACAGTGTGGGCTACCACACCTGGTTCCATGTCATCTGCTGTGGTTCCACCTGCTCCGTGGTCCCAACTGCACCACACTGTTTAAAACAAATTCACAGGGCTGGAGATGTTGCTCGCGGTAGAGCACTTGCCTAGTGTCCCCAGGGCTCTGGGTTTGATTCTCACATAACAAAGAAATTATCTGCCTTATCTTCCTTTTGGGTGACACTTTATGCTTCCTGCCCAGAACTGATCACCAGATTTGGTGTGAACAATGCAGAGTTTAACAGGACTATTCCATGCATATACCAAATCTGCATGTTACTCAGACACTGGACAGCACCTCTATTACTACAGTGCTAGGCCATTAATTCAGCTGTGACTACCAACTTAGGTCTCAACTCCTCTAACCATACATCAGCAAAAGGTAGGCTTTTTACTTTGGTCAGCATTAACACACACGAAGACCGGATTGAACTACACTTTTCAACAGTTCACAGCAAAACTTCAAGTACAGTACAACACCTTGGATTTTTTTTCTCTCACAGAACCTGTTGGGGCTGGAGATTTAGCTTAGTGGTTCCAGCACCTGCCTCGCAAGCGCAAGGTCCTGGGTTTGATCCCAGTAACCACATACAATGCTGGACATGGTGGCTCATGCCTGTAATCCCAGCCCTTGGGAGGCAGAGACAGGAGGATTGCTGAGGTCGAGGCTTGCCTGGGCTACATAATGAGCTCAGGGCCTGTCTGAACTACAAAGCGAGACCCTGTCTCAAAAGCACAACAAACAAACAAAACAAACACAGAACCTGTTGTACTGAATTAGCTTGTATTTCTGTAAGTTTTACCTTTGTGTAAGCCCCATACTTTTGGCTGTTCTCTCATTCTACTTGTTACTTTTCCATCTAGCTTAAAAACAAAAAAAAATACTCATCTATTTTAAGAGTAATTACTTGGTTCTTGAGGTCAATTTAGTCACATTTTCATACTTCCATTCAGCAAGTGATTACTTGCTTTTTAAAGAAAGCATTCCCACAGGTCAGTTGGGGAAACTGCACAATCACTGCTTATAAAAGCATGTTCATTAAAGCAGGACCATGTAGGAACCACCTACAATTACAGGAAAACTAATTTAAGGTGATGTCGTAGTGCTCCTTAGAAGTTTAAATTCCCTGTGTGTACTACACTTGATCTTAGCCAAAAGGCTGAGAAGTGATTCCCTGTGTGTACTGATACAGAACAATCTCGGAGATCCCAAGACACACTACATGACAAATAGTAAGGCACAGAGCAATGTTCATGGTATGCTGACATGTACACAAGAAACAAAGGGTGCATGCATGCGTGCTAACGTGCACATGCCATCTGTGGAAGGACAGAGTTCTGACAATGAAAGCTGCTGGAGAACAATGTAATTCGAAGGCAAGGTGAGGCAAGGCTGTATACTACTTAATACCTTTTGACTTTAAAAAGCCATGTGTGAGGTACCCATTCAAATAAACAAAGTTTTTCTTTGGAGACAGGGTTGTACAATGTCTTCCAAGCCGCTCTGAAGAACCCAGGCTGGCCTCCAACTTGTGGCAGCACCCTTGTCTCAGCCTCTGAGTGCTAGCATCACACATATGGACCAGCGTGCTGGCTACCCAGCTGGTTTTTTAAAATTTTTTTGAGGCAAGGTTTCACTAAAAGGTCATTTTACTTTATTTTTTGAGACAGGGTCTCACTTTGTACTTCAGGCTGGCCTTGAACTCACTATGTAGCCCAGGCAAGCCTTGAACTCAGCAATCCTCCTGCCTCTGACTCCCAAGTACTGGGATTACAGGTGTAAGCCACCACGCCTGGCATTATGGTGTGTGGTACTGAATGTAGTATGTGGTAAACGGGGATCAAACTCAGGACCTTGTACTTGCAACGCAGATGCTGGAAGCACTGAGGTAAATCCCCAGTCTAAAAGGACATTTTAAAATGAAGTTTCTCAGGCTAACTCTGATCTTCCTCATTAAGGATCTTTGTATTTAGATGTTAGAAATCTCAATTTATAAATCTTCCCCAGATAAATTTCATGAAGAGTTAAGTTTGAGATGACTATTTAAATATCTTTGTATGACACTGTAATATATAAACATTACTGGGAAAATGTTTTAAATTAGAAAGCTGTTAAATTCAGTATAAAAATAGTGAGGCCAGGACAGTAACAGTTTATAACTTGAACACAAGCATGCACTAGTAACAAGAAAACCCAGTGTAAGGTAAAGAGAATAACTGGTAAGTAAATTAGTTGTCAAAACAACTGGCATGAGCATACATTAGCAGGGTGATAATGTGTCTTTTGACTACAGAGTAAGTTTTGATAATGGGGACTGAACCCAGTCTCTGCACGGAGCTAAATACCCAAGCCCTTGCATTTTTTTTTTTCTTTTTTCTTTTTCTGAGAGAGCATCGTAGTTCTGGCTGGCCCTTAGCTCATAATGTAGCCCGGGCAAGCCTTGAACCCAGCAATCCTCCTGCCTCTGCCTCCTGAGTGCCCTTGCATATTTTTAATTTTGAGACAAAGTCTTCCTAAATCAAGTTGCTCAAGGAGGCTCAGACCTGCTATCACAGACTTCTGAGGACAGAGATTATAAGATTATGAGTGTGTGCTATTAAGTTTGGCTTTTTACTTTTCTCGGTGAAGATACCCAAACCAAAGGCAAAACGTTTTGTTTTTCGAGGTAAGTCTCACTTTGTAGCTCAGACTGGTTTTGAATTCACTATGTAGTCCAGGCTGGCCTTGAATCACAGCAATCTTTCTGTCTCAGCCTCCTGAGTGTTGAGACTGGCATACACCACTATGTTTGGCCAAAGGCAAAATTCTGAACATGGGCTAAAAACATTTTTAGAACATAATTGCAAAATGAAGGGAAAAGACTGACAATTTCAAATGAATTTGAAATGAGTCCCAATTTCAATTATTACTTAAAAGATTTTGGTTCTTCACTATGGGCTTCAGTTCCTTCTATTTGGAAATATACAATATGGCACCTTCACTTATTATTGTACTGAATAATTGTTTTGTAGTGCTAGGGACTGAACCCAGATTTTAACATGTATTAGGTAAGCACTCTATTTAAGCACTCTATCTTGAGCTCCATTTCCAGTGCTCATTATGAGAAATTTTAAGTGGGAAAACATGAAAAGGCCTAGCACAGCACTACTATCAGTGGACAATAGAGAATAATTCTCTTTTTTGCTTAGTAAGAGAATTATGAAAAAAATTTAAAATTTTACTGGATGACCAAAGAGCTCAAAGCAGAAAAAGCTGAAAACCATAGAAATATTATTAGAAGTATAAAAAGTCCTGCCAAAATATCCAGGTAGGATGGAATGGATTAGGGCAAAAAGCCTGCCTTCTGTTTTACTTCTGCACTGGTCTTTTTACCTGACTCTCTTATAGCTGGGGGTGGACAGAAACAATTTGGATTCTGAAAAAAAGAACCAATATGGCACTGAATTATAAATTTTTCTGGAAATTATATGCTTGTGTAGCAAGCACTGTCAGGAATAACAATATGTAGTACCCAATAAATTTTAGTATGATTTTACAAGAGTGTAAGTAATTTTAAAGCAAAAGTAGTTCATGATATCAATTCTAACACATAATACATTAAGTCATATGAATTTAAAGTTTTTATTTATGTATCTCACTGTAGTGCCGTGACAACAAAATGACATCTGTGTACCAGAGCATACATACATCAACAGTAAGATGTAACTTTTCATTACACCACTGCTAAAATATTTAGCTTTCTGTAGGAGACATAAGCATGTAAGATGGCCACACCAAATAATTTTCTGGTTTTTTTCTGTAGATAATCTTAATTTTTAAATCAGTAATACTTTATCAACTTCACTTTTAATAGAACTGTAAATTATCTGGGTGATGGGATGTGTGTGGGGGAATCATTCAACTGTATACTGTAATAGTTGCTAGAGTAATCTCACACACATCAATGAGGAACTGTCACCATAATTAAGGGCTAGTTACTGTTATTAGTTGCACAATGATAAAATTCTCTTGAAAATAACAGCTTACTTATATGTGAAAAATGCCCTTTCCACTTCCACAGAAGAAAAAAAATATTCAGAAAGTTATTTTTGGCCTTGCTATGTCAAAAAGTCAACTGTACAAAGATCTACGTGTTAAACCTAAAATTATAATTTTAAAAGTCTATTAAAAACAAAATTCCATGCATTTTTATCAATTATGCAGAGGCTTTAAAACTGATGCAAGACCATATAGTATATATTAGCTTTTATACTGCTAATGCACAACTAACAGCAAACTTGATTAGATTAACAGAAATCTGTCTTAATTACACCTTTATATATCACACCAGAGAGACAAAATGCCGTTAAGATCTGCAGAACATTCTGTTCTGAGCATTCAAAATGGCAGGATAACTTTTTGCATTATAATCCTTCACATATAGAATAACAAAAAGAAAAGATTCTGCAGTTTCACGTTACAAAAAAACGTACTGCTGAAAAATATTAAGGGGTAGAGGATGTCATCTATAACACAAAGTAACTTACAACTAGTGTCAAAAAGCAAACAAAAACTCTGAATAAAAATATCAAAATACACAGAGCAACTGAAGCACAAATTCTGCATTAAATACAGTAAAGGTTTAAGAAGACAATGCACTAGTTTATAAGACACAAAAAAAGGGTGAGCTAGGGCAACCAGTAAATAAAACCAAAATAATGGGGGAAAAAAATCAGAAGCACTGTTTTTCCCCTAGTCAAAGCACAACTCTTTTGGTGTCTTTCCATTCATATAATACCTAACACTGTACATTGTTTTTAACATCACAGAAAAACTTGGTTCTTCCATGAAGTTCTTTAAATTCTTGATAAATTTTTCAAAGTAGACATTATTATGAATGAAAAACAACCAACCAACCGGCACCTACTGTTTTAACACTGAAGATTTTTTTACATAAACTTTTTAAAAGTTATCATAATCTTTTTTGTCCTTTTTCCCCTCTGCCTCAAATCCATCGACACCATCACTATCCCTTCTCCGTTTCCGGTTGTTGTGGATGTTGAATCGTTGGCTCATTTGGGGTAATGGATCCATGCCTAGAACTTTGTGTATCTGGCGGAATGCAAGGAGTCTCAATGCAAACTGCAACAAAGAGACAGAATGCAGAATTAATATAAAAACAAATTCTTAAGTTTACAGCCCCCACTATGTACAATTTAAAAAGCATGTTCAAGCCAGGTAAAGTAGTACATGCCTGTAATCCTAACTACTTGGGAGCAAGATGGATGAGGATCACATGTGTGAGGACAGTCTAGGCGATCTAGTGAGGCCCCACCTCAGAATAAAAAAGGTGCAAGGATACAGCTCAAGGGTAGAGTGCTTGCCCAGCACACATGAGGCCATGGGTTGTTTCCAGGAGGCAAAACAAAGCAAAAACAAGCCAAAGCTAAAAAACAATGTTTAATGGTTGGGTGTGGTGGCTCACGCCTGAAATCCCAGCACTCAGGAGGCAGAGGCAGGAGGATTGCTGAGTTCCAGGCTTGCCTGGCTACGTAGTGAGCTCAGGGCCATCCCGAACTACAAAGTGAAACCCTGTCTCAAAAAGAATAAATTTAATGAAAGGAATATCTCAAATGAACTACTTCACAAGCTTATCAGAACTGAAACTTTACGTGTTCTTTTTATTTATAGACTTGTGTGTCCATACTTTATTGTTTTATAAAACATTAAGTTAAATACATTTCTTCAGTAATACATTCATTTAAAAAGGGAACACTATCCTGAAACAATATATAACAAAAAAATAGTGTCACCAAGGGCTTTTGATTAGATATACATATTTTCCTAGTTTATGTTCATGTACAGTCTTCAAGCATTCATTCCACAAGCGAAAGAGATACATACTTCTGGGTCAATTTTTTTACTATTGGGAAGTGATGGAATAGGACATGGGGCCTGGGTGAAGGAAGTGGATCACGGGGGTTGGACTTCAAGAGACTGTATCTCTTCTCTACCCACCTCCAGCCCTTGCGCTCATGCTTTTGTTCTCTTCTGGCCAAGTGACAAGCAGTGTTCCACCAAGCCCTTCTGCCATGATGCTTCTGCTCATTACAGGTCTAAAGCAATGGAGCCACCTTACTACAGACTGACAATTCTAAAACTATAAGCAAAAATAAATCTTTCCTCTTTAGTCCCCCCTGCCCCATGTATTAAGTCACAGCAAGAGAAAGCTAACTAATTCAGTGTGATTGGGCATATTTTAATATCCTTAATAGCTCATTTTCCTTAGGCTTAAAGACAATATGCAAAATTTCCAATATACAATCCTTCACAGCTTATGCTACTTACATCTTGCCTAAAAGTATTTTTTCTATGTAAAATTATACTTCTCTTAATATTGATATTTTAATGTGTAGTTCTTTACATCATCTAGAATTTTTCTTTATCTATGAAGTCATACTTCCTCCCAGATGATTAGCCAATTAAATCAATCCCATTTTGTTGATGATTCGTTCTTTTCCACTGATCTAAGATGTTTTTATTTTTTATCTTTTAAAATTTCTTTTTGAGACAGGGTCTCACTTTGTATTTCAGGCTAGCTCTGAGCTCACTATGTAGCCCAGGGAAGCCTTGAACTCAGCAATCCTCCTGTCTCTGCCTCCTGAGTGCTGGGATTACAGGCATGAGCCACCACGCCCAGCATTGTATGTGGTTACTGGGGATTGAACTCAGGACCTTGTGCTTGCGAGGCAGGTGCCAGAACCACTGAGCTAACCCTCCGGCCCCTAAGATGTTTTTAATATGATTGTGTTTTATGATAATGGTCTGTTTCTAGGTTCTTTCATTCTAAAGACTTACCTACCTACTTCTGTGCCCTAACCATATTATAAATTTCCATGCTGGGCATGGTGGTGTACACCTGTAATCCTAGCGCTTGGGACACAAAGGCAAGAGGATCAGAAGATCATCCTGAGTTCAAGGCTAGCCTGGACTACATAGGAAGAACCTGTTTAAAAAAAAGTAGTGCCGGGCGTGGTAGCTCACGTCTGTAATCCCAGTACTTGGGAGGCAGAGACAGGAGGATTGCTGAGTTCGAGGCTTGCCTGGACTACATAGTGAGCTCAGGGCCAGCCTGAACTACAAAGCAAGACCCTGTCTCAAAAAAAAAAAAAAAAAAAAGTCCATTGTTTTAATATCTAGCAGAGTTAAATTTTTTTTGTTTTGTTTTGTTTTTTTTGAGACAGGGTCTCGCTCTGTAGTTCAGGCTGGCCCTGAACTCAATATGGAGCCCAGGCAAGCCTTGAACTCAGCAATCCTCCTGTGTCTCTGCCTCCCAAGTGCTGGGATTACAGGCGTGAGCCACCACGCCCAGCATTGTATGTGGTTATCTGGATCGAACTCAGGACCTTGTGCTTGCGAGGCAGGCGCTGGAACCACTGAGCTAAATCGCCGGCCCAAGCAGAGTTAATTTTTAATAACTAGCTGATGATCCTTTGTGCAGAAAGAAAAATCTACTTTTCAGGAACAAGAGAAAAAGGCTAAACTGCAAAAACCAAAATAATGTGAATAATTTATAAGATTATTTACAATGAAATCTCAAATTAGAATTTCTGAGACATAATTTAATCTTTCCTCAATTCCTGGGGATTTATACTCCTTACATTGTACAGTTACTTTACTAAATGGCAGTTTTCATTGGATAGTTATCCCTTTCAATGTAATTCTTTGGACTTTTTTAAACAAATGAGCTATATGCAACACTTGGGAGGGAGAGGCAGGAGGATTACTGAGTTTGAGGCTTGCCTAGGGTACATAGTGAGCTCAGGGCCAGCTCGAACTACAAAGCAAGACCCTGTTTCAAAAACAAAACAAAACAAAAAGCAAAAAATCCCAAACTATAATTCACATAACATATTTACTGTTCTTTTGGCTAGTGCTAAGGATCAAACCCATGGCCTTACACGTGTGAGCCAAGTGCCTAATCACTGAGCTAAACTCCTAGCCAAAGGTTTACCCATTTAAGGAGTACAATTTAGTGATTTTTAGTACAAAGTTGTTAAATAACCACCATTAATTCTAAAACATTTTCATCACTTCAAAAAGAAACTCCATATTCAATAGTAATTACTCCCTCTTTCCTACTTTAGGCTCTGACAGCTACTAGACCCTATTTTAAATATTGTACATAAATGGAATCATACAATAAGCAGTTTTTCTGTATCTAGCTTTATTCACTTAAAGGAAATTTTTCAAAAAAATATTTTTTTTTGAGATAGGGTCTTGCTTTGTAGTTCAGGCTGGCCCTGAGCTCACTATGTAGCCCAGGCAAACCCAAACTCAGCAATCCTCCTGCCTCTGCCTCCTGAGTGCTGGGATTACAGGAGTGAGCTACCACGCCCGGATATTATTATTATTATTTTTTGAGTCAGGGTCTCGCTTTGTAGTTCAGGCTGGCACTGAGCTCACTATGTAGCCCAGGCAAGCCTCGAACTCGGCAATCCTCCTGCCTCTGCCTCCCGAGTGCTGGGATTACAGGCGTGAGCCACCACGCCCGGCACTGTGGTATGTGGTATTGATTGCTGGTGGGCATGAGTCTCCATGCCCAGCATTCTATATGGTTACCGGGGATCAAACTCAGGACCTTGCGCTTGCAAGGTAGGCGCTGGTACCACTGAGCTAACCCTCCAGCACCTTGGTACATTTTATATATAAATCATGAACACATTCAACACTGAAAATTTGTACCAGTACCTCACATGACTTAAATTCTCATTTTCCCCCATTCCTCTGCCCATTCTACAACCCCCTACCCCCTTATATACATAAGCTCTGTTTCCTTTTTTAACCATTAAACACTTTCTTTCCCTTCTTTACTTACCCCTACCCCTTTCCCTTTGAATATTTTCTATTTTACAATATCAATCCCACATTTTAGAACTCATTTATATTTTCAGTTTTTATACCAAAGAAAAGATACAGTATTTACTCATCTGTGACCCATTTATTTCACTATGTCCTCAAGGTATGTCCAAATGAATATAAAGGACTCGAACTTATTCTTTACGGCCAAATAATATTCCATTTAAAAAAAAGCTTTAACTTTTTATTTACATCTGATCCATTTTTACAGTACAACAGAAACAATCAGTATATCTCAATCTTATTATGAAAACACCTACAACTGGTTAAAATGCAATTTATATGTTAAGTGAAAAACACAAAGTGCTAGCTTTTATACAAGAAACAGGAATGTGTACATAATATTCATACTGCTTGTGTTGCTAAAAGTAACACTAAACACTTAAAACTAATTACCTATAGGGATAGGTTAAGACGAGGATTATATAGAAGGGAAGGTATGCAAACAAATTCTCTGAACATATAGTTTTAGCTTTGAAGTAAGTGCTTTATGTATTCAAAATAAAATAAATCAAAAAGGCAACCTCAACGACTGAAAACACAGTGAACCAAATAAATCTAACTGCTTATTAATTTGGTGATGCAGGGACCAGGGATTTAGCTCAGTGGTTCAATATTCCATTTTATAAAGCAACCCCACACCTTCTTTATCTAGTCACCAGTTGATGGGCATTTGGGTTGTTTCCAAGATTTAGCTATCACAAACTGAGCTGCTATAAACATGAGTGCACATATGTCACTGAGACATGAATCTTTTAAGTCTTTCATGTATATAGCTACTCTTATTATTTTGGAAATCATAAAATGTTAACATGCTGATTTTGGATTAGCTTTCATTCATTCATTCACTCATTCATTCATTTTCTTTAACACTGTCTAAAACTACAAAGCACATTACTTTTTGTATAACTAGAGCACATCAGACTTTTTCTGATGTTGATAATATAACCTAATACCCAGATTTAATGATATTAAAAACACTGTTATGGGCTAGAGAATTAGCTCAGTGGTTCCGGCGCCTGCCTGGCAAGTGCAAGGTCCTGAGTTTGATCCCCGGTAACCACATACAATGCTGGGCGTGGAGACTCATGCCTGTAATCCCAGCACTCGGGAGGCAGAGACAGGAGGATTGCTGAGTTTGAGGCTTGCCTGGACTACATAGTGAGCTCAGAGTCAGCCTCAACTACAAAGCGAGACCCTGTCTCAAAAAAAAAAAAAAAAAAAAAAAAAAAAAAATTAAAATTTTACTAGGGAGAATCTAGTTTAGGTCTTTTAAGTATCTTCTCCAAAGGCTATTTTACTAAAGAAGTAATATGTGTCACCAGTGTAGCTCAGGATGCTGCACATGCTTGGCAAATGTTCTGAGTTGAAAACCTGGTGGGGGTGGGGTGATGAGGGTTAAGGAGGAGGGGAACGACGGACAGAATGAACACAGTGACTTCATGTGATTGACAATTATAACAAAATTAAAAACCTTAAGAACAGTAATCCAATAAAATTTTTAGATTAAGAATTCTAGTACCTGTGCACTAGATGTAATGTCTTCACGCTGCTGGTCAGTCATTGTTGCCAAGGTATCAAAAGGATCCTTTTCACAAGGATCCAAAAGTCCAGGACTACCTACAACAATCACCACAGGGAGAAAAATGTATTAGCACTGTAATCCTTTTTTTGTTTTTTTTTTTGAGACAGGGTCTCGCTTTGTAGTTCAGGCTGGTCCTGAGCTCACTATGTAGCCCAGGCAAGTCGCTGCGAACTCAGAAATCCTCCTGTCTCTGCCTCCCAAGTGCTGAGATTACAAGTGTGAGCCACCACGCCCGGCACTGTGGTATGTGGTGTTGATTGCTGGTGGGTGTGAGTCTCCACACCCAGCATTGTATGTGGTTACTGGAATCCAACTCAGGACCTTGCGCTTGCGAGGCAGGCGTCGGAACCACTGAGCTAAATCTCTGGCCCTGTAATCCATTTTTACAAGAGGATTTCTTATTCAATTATCCATCAAATGAAATTTTATTTCATTTAAGATGAAATAAAACTTACCTTTAAGAATAATTCCTGAAGAAATGCATTCAAAAACTCTTCTCAGGGCATCCCCTGGGCTCTGAGGACTAGAAGCACTACTAATTGCTTTCTCTACTAACAACTCCATAGCCTAAAAAACATAAGAATGTGTTTAATGGCTTAAAGACCAAAGGAATTATTCACTTCCCTACACTAGAATAACTAGTTATAAAATGACATTAGAAGTTAAATTTGAAAAAGTTACACAAAAAAATCATGAAAACAAAATGGAAACTTATGTATAATAAAAAAATACTGAATAAAAATCAAGAAATGAAGCTGGGTGTTACGGTGCATACCTGTAATTCCAGCACTCTGGAGTCTGAGGCAGGAAGATTTCAAGTCTGAGCCCAGTCAGAAAACTTAGCAAGACCTTGTCTCAAAATAATGGATGGATGCATGGATGTACAGAGAGAGTGTGAAGGATGCAGTATGAAGACATGGGTTCAATCTATGGTATACTCCCCCTTATCCCGAAGAAATGAACAAGGGAGTGATGGACATCTCTAGTCAAAGCTACACAGTAGCCTGCAGCAGGAGGATTATCTGAGCCCAGAAAGATGGACCTCAGGCTGGGGAAAAACCCACACTAAAATTAAAGCAACAGAAAATTTATATTTTATTTTGAGACAGGGTTTTGCTTTTGTAGTTCAGGTCAGGCTGGCCCTGAGCTCACTATATAACCCAGGCAAGCTTCAAACTCAGTAACCCTCCTGCCTTTGCCTCCTGAGGTGCTGGGAGAACAGGCGTGAGCCACAATGCCTGGCTGAAAATTTACATTTTGTAAAGATTTTGTAATTTGTGCTGATGAAAATATAATTGTCACAGACACTTTGTTTTATTGATTGATTGATTGAGACAGGGTCTCGCTTTGTAGTTCAGGCTGGGCCTGAGCTCACAATGTAGTACAGGCAAGCCTCGAACTCAGCAATCCTCCTGCCTCTGCCTCCCAACTGCTGGAATTACAGGCATGAGCCACCACTGTGGAATGCGGTACTGATCACTGGTGGGTTTGAGTCACCATGCCCAGTATTGCTGTATGTGGTTACCAGGGATTGAACTCAGGATCTTTTGCTTGTTAGGCAGGTACTGGAACCACTGAGCTAAATCTCCAGCCCCTTTGTTTTTAATTTTTTATTTTATTTTATTTTATTTTTTTGCGACCAGGTTTCGCTTTGCAGTTCAGGCTGGCCCTGAACTCACTATGCATCCCAGGCAAGCCTCAAACTCAGCAATCCTCCTGTCTCTGCCTCCTGAGTGCTGGGATCACAGGTGTGAGCCACCACGCCTGGCACTGTGGTACGTGGTATTGATTGCTGGTGGGCGTGAGTCACCATGCCCAGCATTGTATGGGGTTATCGGGGATCGAACTCAGGACCTTTGTGCTTGCGAGGCAGGCTCCAGAACCACTGAGCTAAATCTCCGGCCCCTTTTGTTTTTATTTTTAATTATTGTTATCTATTACCATCAAAACTGGATGATTCAGCTGGGTGTGGTGGCTCGTGCCTGTGATGTTTGAGAACATACTGTACATAGAGGAAAATAGATGGTTTTTCTTAGGAGGTAGCTAAATGTGGGGTTACTCTTTTTAAATTAAAATGAATGAGATCAATACAATCCATGTGTAATTCGCTAAATCTTTTTTACAAGGTTAGAGTATTAGTTCTCTTGCCCTGCGTTACCAACGTCCTATCATTTAAAAACTATTTATTGGTTCTATCAATATTTCTTTACCTCATCACCAAGACTTTGGGACAAAAAAACTAAAGTAACTCAAATTTTCATGGTCAATGTGATGATAAAGGAGGGACTGTAAAAACAAACATCGTTAAACATTTTGTTCAAAGTTAAGTCATCTGAATATTAAATAAAACTGAAGATAAAGTTCATAAGAATTTCAATTTCCTTTTTAAATGAAGCTCTAGAAGTTATTGACAAGGCAATTAAGACAAACCACATCTCAAGATCATTTGCCCCTAAAACATAATTAAGAAATGTTACACTGCACATGCTTCTGCCATGCTTGAATCAAACTGAGGGAAAGGCCACAGAAGTGAGCATTCCTAAGTGCTAATCTTACTAGGCCAACTCCTAAATCGTACTGCACTCTCCACGCACAAAATGGGCAACTGAGGGCCGGAGGGTTAGCTCAGTGGTTCCGGCGCCTGCCTTGCAAGCGCAAGGACCTGAGTTCGATCCCCGGTTACCGCATATAATGCTGGGCGTGGTGGCTCACGCCTGTAATCCCAGCACTTGGGAGGCAGGGACGGGAGGATTGCTGAGTTCGTGGCGGCTTGC
Organism: Thryonomys swinderianus; assembly: GCA_004025085.1. Taxonomy (NCBI): domain Eukaryota; kingdom Metazoa; phylum Chordata; class Mammalia; order Rodentia; family Thryonomyidae; genus Thryonomys; species Thryonomys swinderianus. The sequence continues at coordinate 38,586 of PVIC010013022.1, forward strand.
CTGGGCACCATGGTGAGCTCGGGGCCAGCCTGAACTGCAAGGCAAGACCCTGTTTCAAAAAAAGCAAAAAAAAAAAAAAAAAAAAAAAAAAAAAAAAAAAAAAAAAAAAAAAAAAAAAAAAAAAAAAAAAAAAAAAAAAAAAAAAAAAAAAAAAAAAAAAAAAAAAAAAAAAAAAAAAAAAAAAAAAAAAAAAAAAAAAAAAAAAAAAAAAAAAAAAAAAAAAAAAAAAAAAAAA
>PVIC010013023.1:0-38753 GCA_004025085.1 Thryonomys swinderianus
GCGCCTGCCTCGCAAGCGTAAGGACCTGAGTTCGATCCCCGGTTACCACATATAATGCTGGGCGTGGTGGCTCACGCCTGTAATCCCAGCACTTGGGAGGCAGAGACGGGAGGATTGCTGAGTTCGTGGCGGCTTGCCTGGGCACCATAGTGAGCTCAGGGCCAGCCTGAACTACAAAGCAAGACCCTGTCTCCAAAAAAAGCAAAAAAAAAAAAAAAATAAAGCCTTCAAGATCCATCTGGTTTTACTTATTTTTTTCCTTTTAACTAAATGTATTTTTAAAGTGAGACTCATAATTTGCTTTGCTATTTTTTTCATAGAGAGGAAGTTTAAATACCGCTTTCAAATTCCATAAACCTGTTCCATCAGTTACGGTTCATCTGAGATGTATAATATATAGTGTTTACCTCTTCTCCAGTTTTATTCTGTCTCACTCTCACTGGCCCATTCCCTCTTTTTCTTCTCTTTTCTTCTATTCTAACTTTTTACCTTCTTTTTATCTAATACTAAATCCATGTAGCTAATTTTGTGGAGATATTTTTTCAATATTATCTTTCCAGTGTAATAAACCAAGCACCACAGCCTAGGATCTCCTCTGTGAAAAACTCTGATGTTAACTGTAAACCTCTCTGCGTGGATTTTCTCTAACCAACTTAAATCAATAGGTCATCTTTCCTTAAAAATGTTTTCCTCTTGGTCCCCAATTTCTGTAAAACAAACAAATTCCCCTGGAACATCGAAGAAATCTTGGATGATCTGAGATCATCTTCCATAAACTTTATTTGTAAATGAATCACTACATCTTCTTTATTTGGTAATCACTTCAAAATATTTCCTTTCTATTGAATTTTTCTCTTTTGAATGCATTTCATTACTACTATTTTAATTCAGCATAAACTCCTAATATCACATAACTCCGTCCTTTGAAATGTTTTCAGATGGTTTTCATCGTCTTCTGCTGCAGCTCCAATCTTGGCGGTACCACTCTCTGGGCTGCTGGCTTTTGGTTCTGCTGTGGATGCTTTGAGCCTGCCATCCAGAAAGGCTCAGTCTCCGTGTCCTTTTCTGCGATGGCTAAATGGGTGACTCACGACTTCCTCCTTCCCCGGAAATTCCTCTCCATCAGCCACGAGCTGCCTGTTTCCGCCAGCACATAATGGACAACGATTTGGCCCCGCCTTCAACATGGAGTTAACTGTGCTTCAAGCATTTTCTATGGACTTGGAGAGCAGGCATCCATTGTGATCATATGCTTGCTTAGATCTGTCTTTCATTTCCTTTGCTCTCTCCTACTCCTCTCAGTTTAAGGCATTTTTCAAATAGCCTTTTGTACCACAGTCTCCATGCCAAGATTTACCAGGCCGTTTTTCTACAGTACCATATATATAGAGATACCCATTCTGCTATTCTTTTCCACAACAGACTGCCTGATGCCTCCAAGCCGAATTTCCCAGACTCCAGTATGATCTGGATTTGAAATGGATTTGACACAGAAATTTAAGTGTGGAGCAGGTCTTTCCCTTCGGAGATGTCTGAACCTCTGTCACCCCCAGTGGCCTTTGCAGCTCCTGTAGTGACAAGTCTCCTCCCCCGTAGTTTGCTCGCACATCATGCTGTTTGTTGTGGGGGTGCTTCTACACTTGTCGTTACTGGCTAAGAGTTTTAGTTTTCACAAAGGCTAATTTTTGTGTGTACAGTCCTAGCGTCTAAACTCAGAAACACCAACTACATCTCCTTCAAGACTGAGCAAATAGTCCTGACTTCACACCGTTGTTAATCACCATATCGCTTTTCAGCCACACCACATGCAGTCTATTAAATTTCTCCTCACTCTTGTAACAAACCCCCGCATTGAGCTCCTTATGCCAGAAATCCTTGAAGTTTTTTCTGTTAACTTTTAGGAGGCAAATGCACTGAGGTAGACTAGAGTAGTGAAGCAGCCTTCCCCTGGACTTCCCATTGATCTTTTTACAATTCAGTCATTAAAAGTTCACTCCCAAAGCACCTCATTTTCACCATAAAATTTCCATTTTTCTCATCATGAAACTCATTATACTCTCAACACTTCAAAAAAAATTCATAAAGCAGAAAGAGAAAACAAACTTCTGGATCTGCAAATCCAACTCCTAGAGGATGAGGCGGTAACTGAAAGTACAGGGACTGTGTGCCCAAGGGGCAAGTCTACAGTCACAGGAATGACGGACTGGAAGAGTTGGAAAGGTTGGGTTAAAACTGGTATTGACATCAGATGCGGGAGGACTGCAGAGGAAGCCGCATGAAGCTGACTTCATACGTTCGCTTTGGGCTGCTGAAAAGTGTGTCCGCTGATCACGCGGGAAAATCGACAACAGGTAAAGGATTCTGGGAATTTAGTCAAAGAGGAGGAGCTTTTATTCCCTTTACTAAGGAAAAAAAGATTGTAGCGCAACAGACATCAACATTCTATAGTAGACTTGCACAAAGTAATGGAACCTTTATGATGACCACAAAGAAGATAGATTTAAAGCATTGATGTCTTCAAACATCTCATGCTGTGAGAAAACCTTCCTAGGAAACATATGAAAAATGTGAGACCTTTAAACATTTTTTCAAACAATATACTCAATTTTCTATAGAATACACATAAGAACATCATACACAAAAGGCTTTATCTTATCAGGAAAGATAATTAGAGCATTTTACTTTATCAACTAGAAAATGGGATGTTTGTAGGCACTATTATAATTCCCAATTTTGAGGAATTGGTTTCCTTCTCTTTCTGCTTCTTCAGTGTATTATCTGATAATTTAATTATGCTGGAAGATCTACACAGTCATCCATTCCACAGAACAGAAATGATAGGTAAACATTTGTTTGAAGTAATCTGTATATTTAAATAATTGTACTTACTAATTTTTATTTTTTAGGATCATTTGTCTATTGCCAGTGACTGAAAACTTGAACATTTCAAAACTCAATCTTCAAAGTCATGAAAATTTTCCCTTTCCTTTTTCTTTTCCTTTGGCAACAAAGGACCATATATTCATTAACCATTCTCTTCTAACACCAGAGACAAACAAACCATCCCTCCATTACTGAGTCTAATGATGCTCACTGAAGTTTTAAGTATCAATATAACCCTCAATTTTGTGAAGCCCTGAGGCCTTGGGAGAGAATGAGACGTATTTTCAAGTATGTTTTTTTTTGTTTTATCTCTGTTTATGGCTCAAAGTAAAATAGTTCCTCGGTGGAGGCCACTTTTACTCCTTGTCCTAAGCTGTATTCCCTAATACCTGAGCCTGATGTGAAAATCCTGTAAAAGTGATTTATTGGTGGTGGGGTGACTCTGAGAAAATCGGCAACAGGTAAAGGATTCTGGGAATTTAGTCAAAGAGGAGGAGCCAGCAGAAACCCACAGTCTGAACTGAGCTGAGTGCTGCCTGTGGGTGGCAGTGCAATGCCTCCCTTGGACAAGGAGCCGACGTTTTGTCCTCCAGTGTTAGTCACTAGCTGTGCACTAACTTTTGGAGAGACTTTTGATCACCAGTCATTTCCTGGCCATGTGGCAATGCTTGGGAGAGGAAAGCGTGGCTGTCAGGAAGCAGAACTTGCAGTCACTGGGACATGAGAGCACCAGTCTGTACCTCAGCACGGTTCACACCTAGACTCAAGTGTCCCAGAGATACTCCATCTACCACGGAACACGCTCAGCTTCCTGAGAGGCGGCCTTGCCATGACATTTTGTCCCTTCCTATACTTGATACTTCTGAGGAAAAATGGGTTGTGATGTTATTTGGAAAGGGTCTATCTCTTGAAAACTCTAAATTTCCAGGAAAGTTACAAGAGAGTTGTTTTTACAACGCGTATGAGAAACAGAGTTCGAACTAGAGCAAATGAAATCAAGTTGGAATGTTTGGAAGACAAAGTATAACATTAAACCCTAGAATTTTCTCACTCTGGCAAGAATTAATAAAAATAAACTATTTAGGCCCGGAGGGTTAGCTCAGTGGTTCCGGCGCCTGCCTCACAAACGCAAGGCCCTGAGTTCGATCCCCAGTAACCACATATAATGCTGGGCGTGGAGACTCACACCCACCAACAACCAACACCGCATACCACAGTGCCGGGCATGGTGGCTCATGCCTGTAATCCCAGCACTCGGGAGGCAGAGACAGGAGGATTGCTGAGTTCGCGGCGGCTTGCCTGGGCACCATAGTGAGCTCAGGGCCAGCCTGAACTACAAAGCGAGACCCTGTCTCAAAAGCAAAAAATAAATAAATAAATAAATAAAATAAACTATTTACAAATATGTGCATTAGAGTTGGTTGCTTCAATACAGTACAGACCTTATTTTTTTCAGGTAACTGAAGTCTTCTATCAATATTTGCTAAATAGCTCTTCTTCTCCCCATTCATTTGAAGCACCCTAATCATAATAAAATGAATATTTGTAATTTTATAAGCCACTAGCTCATTTGTTATTCATCAATTAATCCACAAATTTAAAAATAATTTTTAAGTTTCTATCTGAGTCACTGCTCTAAGTAATGATCTGACTATCAATCTTTATAGTAGTACCAGAGTTGTCATAATTCCACTGCACTTTTATTTGGATAAACACATTTTTATTATATTCATTTTCAACATTTTATGAGTAGTGTCACTTATTCCAAATGAAGATACATTTTCTTAATTTTCAAGTTTCTTTTGTGGTATTACTTGGAATTTAAATACAGCCTTTTCTTGGAAGATTTGAAGACACCCCTGGCTTGGATCCTTCCACAGAAGGGGTAGTTAGTGGCTATTTTAGAATATATATTTACATTATGTACACACTAGGAAAATGTATGATATATCTTGGAGTCCTTTTTCTAACATTTTTGAAATTGTGTGATTTCTGGTTATGTGCTATTGGTATCAGGTTGAAACCATTCCTAAAATTTATTTCAAAATTAATTTGATTTTAAATTTTTATTTCAAAATTAATGTGATTCCTTGCAGTAGGTTACATTGTGCATTTCTTTTTCGCTTTTAGTTCATATTTTCTGAATTTGATGGTTATGGTCATTAGGAGGAGTTCACGCATACATAACACATCTTCATTGTTTTTACTTTTCCTCATCTTCCACTTCCTCCTTTAGCCCTCCCTCTCCCGGTACCCTTTCCATGAGCAGAGCACCTATAAACCCATTTCATATCTACATTTTGTTTTACGCTTCAAATTATTTACATTTTGAGTTTCTCATATAAGAAAAATCATGCAGTATTTATCCATGTGTGTCAGATTTACTTCACTTGACATTATGATCTCAAAGTGCACCCATTTTCCTACAAAGGACTTAAAATTTAGTATATTTATAAATAATATTCAATTATTTGTAAGTATCACTTTATTCATCTGTGGATGGACATATAGGCCACTTTTAATATTTAAATATTATTAATTATGCTGCTATAAACATGGTGCGCATGCATCACTGTAGCACGATGTCTTTAGCACTTTCAGGAAGATATCTACAAGAATACCTGGGTCAAATAGAATTTCTCCTTTAAATTTTTGGAAAATGTTCATAGTGATTTCCACAGAGACTGTGCAGTTCATATTCCCACCACATGTAGAGGTGTTACTCCTCCCCCTCCTTAGCCTTGGCAGCTTTTGTCATTTTTTGGTTTCTTTATAGTTGCTATTGTTTTTGCAATAAGGTAGAATCTGAGTATTGCTTTAAATTGCATCTCTCTCTTCCCCAATGATATTGAGCATTTTAAGTGAATTTATTAATCATTTGTACATTATCTTGTGATAAGTGTTTGTGTATTAAATGCCGATTTTTCACTTAATCTTTTTTTTCCTTGAGGGGGTATAGTAATTTTTGTCTTCTTTATATATTCTAATTATTAGTCCTCTGTCTGAGGAGTAGCTGGCAAAAATGTTTTCTTATTTTGTAGTTTGTCTCTTCAGTGTACTGGTCATTTTCTTTGCTGTATAGATTTTAATTTTATATAATCTCACTTGCTGGTTCTTGATGTTATTTCTCATACAATTGGGGTTCTCTTTAAAATGTCTCTAGGTAATCCTATGTCTTCAATTTTATCCATTTTGTTACAGCAAGTTGTGTTTCTGTTTTAATATTTAAATCTTTGATCTAATTAGATTTTATTTTAGTACAGGGTGAGACACAAAGGTCTAGAGTCAATCTTCGTATATGTATTGTTTTTTTCAGGCAGCATTTGTTAAAGAAACCATCTTTCAGCTAACGCTTTTTTCCCCTTTATAGAAGACAAAATGCTGAATTTCCAGAAGTTATTTTTGTATTTATTGGTTATTTTATTCCTTTGATCCATATTTTGTTTTAATATCCATAGCTTTGATATATAAATTGAAATCTGGTATTGTAAGACTTTCTGCTTCTGCTTGTTACCCAAGATTGCTTTTGCTCTTCCTGGTCTCTTCATCTTTCTTTTTCTTTGTTTTTTTTTTCTTTTAGTTTTTTGACACAGGGTCTTGCTTTGTAGTTCAGGCTAACCCTGATCTCACTACGTAGCCCAGGCTGGCCTCAAACTCATAGCAATCCTCCTGCCTCTGCTTTCCAAGTGTTCCAATTACAGGTGTGAGCCCACCATGCCCAGTGTCCTGGTATCGTCTTATTCCATGTAAATTTTAGAATTTGTTTCTAGTTCTGTGAGGAATAGTAGTAACATTTTGATTGTAATTGCATTAAATCTAGATATCAGGTTTTCTTTAAGCATGGCCATTTTGCTAATATTGGTTCTGCAATCCAAGAACAGAGGGCATCTCTCCATTTTCAGATGTTTTTGTTAAGCTTCTTTTTCAGAGTCCTAAAGTTATAGAGGCTTTTCAGTTCCTTAGTTAGGATAAATCCTGAGTATTTAGTTTTTCTTCATTTGTGTTTATTGCAGTGTGATCAGGTAAATACACATTTACTTGCCAGCCTTTCCTGAGAGTTCATTCATTTACTTTCTCAAAATGTTAAAGATGTAAAGACTGCTGACAATTTACCAAAAATCACTTCTTCTTCTTCTTCTCCTCCTCCTCCTTCTTCTTTTCCTTCTTCCTCTTCCTCTTCCTCTTCTTCTTCTTCTTCTTCTTCCCCTTCCTCTTCCTCCTTCTTCCTGGACTCCAACCTAGACAACTTTCTTAGTCTTGCCTGCGGGTAATCAAGTCATATCAATGTCAATTGAAATAATGTATGTGATTCTTACACTCACTGCCCATTCATGAGAGAAAAATTAACTCCTAGAGTCTGTGTCATTTGTATCAGGCTAATTTTCTTCTAAACCAAAGATTACTCTCCCTTACTAATACTACATTCTAATTTTCTGAATTTAACATGAAATACTGTGGCTTCAATTACAAACAAAGTGTCTTAAAATATTATAGAAATGAATTATAATTCACAAGTGATGTTCTTTCCACAGAAATTAGACTCTGCTATAGTCTCTTAGATCTTATTTCTTGGAATCAGACTTGTAGAGGAGAGTTGTGTATAGAATGGGGTTTGGAGCCCTAGAGAGATATAAGCTCTAAGGAGCATGAGTGAGGCAGCACAGGCAAAAAGAAGTGCTGGCCCAATGTCACAGTGAGTGAAGCTTTAGCTTGAGTCCTGTAGGAAGTTCTAGAGCCCAGATGATTCTTTGTGGTACAAAATTGATTTTTTAAAAAAGGGCCATGGGCTGGGCATGGTGGCTCATGCCTGTAATCCCAGAATTCAGGAGGCTGAAGCAAGAGGACTGCTGAGGTCAAGGCTTGCCTGGGCTGCATAGTGAGCTCAGGGCCAGTATGAACTACAAAGTGAGACCCTGTCTCAAAAAAAAAAAAAGTAATGAATTTGCACTTCAGTAACTAAATTATTTTGTTAGAGGAAATTTGGTTACACCAGTGTTCTCCAAAATGTGATGTATGCGTTGCAGGTTATGGGTAATATACATTAGTCATTCAGAAAATAGTATGCGCATGTGTACATATATAAAAAATATATATTAACACAGATACTGAATAAAATCACTGGAGCATATACATATAGTATTTACCATAGTATTTCATATAGTCCATATTTTTATTGATTCTAATATGAAACTAAATACAACACTTATGATCTACAACATTATGAAAACAGAAAAAAACTGTTAGAAATATTTCCATGACACATCTTTGTAAAGAGTCTAAAATGGGGTGTAAATGAGACTCAACAGACGTGTTACTTTGGAATTTCTTTCACTTCCTCTAAGGTATTCATATTTTTAGGCAGTTAGTTGCATCACTTGATATCTGAAGGTATTTTTTTAAATAGCAACACAGAAAGATATATCTTTCTCCTGAGAATACATAATATATTTGGTTGTTTTACAAAAATAAATGGAATTTAAACTGTTGCTCCAAAGACAAATGTCTGCTGCCTGACTACTGAATTTCTGCTCAACTATTCTGTTTTTAATGCCTGAATGAATACATGAAGTCTTTTTCTTTCAAAATAAGAGAATATAATCATTGTGAAGACTTTTAAATGACACTTAAAAACTTAGTATGCACACACAAGGGATGTAACAGTAGCTGTCTGACAGTAATTGTGAAATGCATCCTAACCTCGAAAATATTAAACTGTGAAAAAACCCACAAGTCAGACTAGGTGAAATATAGTATATCTGAGTAGTGTCTTAATTTTCATTAACTAATAAATATAAACCATGAACTCGGTAGGCAGGAATATTGTCTTATATTGTTATATAAATTTATGGGAAGATTTAACAAAGAATTATTAAATAAATATTTCTCTGGTTTGTTTAAAGGATTATTTATAAGGATACAAATATACTGAAAATAAGGCAGACCTAATTAGAAAGTGATCTAGAAGTTATCAACTGTCTTTTAACAAAAAATCTTCCAGAATCTGGATAATTCAGAAAAACCAACTCGTTTTTTCTTAAAAATACTCCATCCATTTGTAGTCCAACTTTTAGATCACAATATTCATTACCTATTAACCTTCTTATACTGCTTCATGTTTGTACCAGGTAAATTCCTGATATCAAATTGTGTATAAGAAATTATGTTGCCAATTTAAAGTATCACTATACTGTTAGAACATAGTGGCCAGGACTCATGTATCTGTTAAATTTGTAAATTAAGTTACATTCTTCTTTTGTCAATGGGTTAATCATAAAATAAAATACAAAATTAAATTTGGAAAACCATATAAATACTGGGGCATTATTTAATTTCATCACACAAAAATAACATTTCTTCTTCCTTTTTTTTTTTTTGAGACAAGGTCTCATTTTGTAGTTCAGCCTGGGCCTGACCTCACTATATAGCCCAGGGAAGCAAGCCTTGAATTCAGCAATCATCCTGCCTCTGCCTCCTGAGTGCTGGGATTACAGGTGTGAGCCACCATGCCCAGCATTGTGGTTTGTAGTACTGATTACTGGTGGGCGTGAGTCACCATGCCCAGTATTGTTGAATGTGGTTACTGAGGTTCAAACCAGGGACCTTGTGTTTGCTAAGCAGGCGCCAGAACCACTGAGCTAAATCTCCAGCCCAAAAATGACATTTCTTACATAGTGGTTTGCAAAACAATTTCTTTATTGTTAAATATGTTAAGTAAATATATACATAGCTTTGTGGCAGAATTTTCTTAGAAATAATCTACTTTTGAATGTAAAATTCACTCAAAAATGTTCTATTTAAAAAATGTTAATCAGAAAAACATACCCCCCCCGCCCCAATTAAATTGGGCCCAGAGCAAGCAAGGAACTCTTTTCCAACAAACTCTCACCCTGAAAATCAAATAAACAACACTGTTTTCCAGATCAACTGGCACATTTAGGCTGAGCTCAGAAATTGTAATTAAAAACCATTTAAAAGGCTCGTCTCATAGTTTACTCGTGGGAAGAAGCACGTCTTGTTCCAATTTCATTCCTCAAAACACCTCCCACACTATCACGGAGAAATTTGCAAAGGTCGCAGTGGAAGTAATCACCTGCGTTGTTTCGCATGTGGCTCACTGCGCATACCCCCGAGACATCATCGCATTTGTTCTGCTTCCCGGAGACAGGGTCATGTCTCACCCTCTGACTTCTGGGAGAGATTATAGGCTCGATCTCTGAAAAGTTCTCCAATATTAAATAGTAATAAATGCAGACTCCTGGTTTATGTATATGACTTGGCAATATAATCACACGACAGCATGGCTATTTATCTTTTTCAAAGACGTGGGTCACTAGGTCAACCAGCCAAGCACTGTAATCAGCCAGCCTGGACTACACTGTGAGTTCAAGGCCATGCTGGGCTGCGTATTAAGACCCTGTCTCAACAAACTAAAGGTATGTCACCGTTGGTCACATCAATGGGAATAGAGGGACGACTTACAACATGACCTGGACTGTACAGTGTTAGACATGGTGATATTCGACGCTGGTAAACTCGTGTTGACAGATCGTAAACCTCGGGAGAAATTACCTAAGTGGAGCTAAGCTGATGTCTTCCCACAGAGGACAAAGAAAACCGTACCAAAAGGAAAAAGGCAGACGAAGCTGAATTAAAACATATACTATTAGAATTCTGAGCATGAGGAGATGAAAAGATAAATAGCACATAAAAAGTGCTTGGACTTGTTTGGGTAAATCCTTGAAGCCTGAGAATATCTCTGCTGGGTTTTATTCCCTGCATACAACAGACGGGTGTTTTGGGGTCTTAATGGATGGGCCCGGGGCAGTAGTCCACTGTATCCTCATGACTTATGTGCATATTAACTAACCAAACCAGGGGACTGACAAGAGCTGGAATCTCCTTATGAATGTTTCCAGAAAATTGAGTCATTAATATATCACAAATTTGGAAGATTATAGGAGGCTCTCTGGGGGTTTATTTGTGGGTGACTCAGGTAAGTGCAAATACTGAGAGTAGATTTATTTTACATCGTAAATTAAGTTGATTAAAAAAACTACATTAAAAGGCCCATTTCTTTTCTCAACACATTGTGTTTTAGTTCTTGTTGAAATACTATCTTTGCAAATATATGTTAGTGACTGAAGAGGTTCATATATCTAATTTACTCCCCCAAAAATAATCTGCGAATAAGAAATAAAAGGCCTATGATCAAATGCTAAGATATAACATTACCATATATATTGAACCTCAGCCTAACAACAAATACTGCCATCTATTTGGTCTTTGGCTTTTCAATGGCTTCATCCAATGCTTTGTATAATTAATTCAATATCATATGCACTGCATATATTCCATAACATATTTCTCTTACATGAGGAAATAGTCTCTGATGATGTAACTCACCCAGTGTTACATACCCTGTAAGTAGTAATTGCAAATCCTCATCTATTGGGTTCCAACATACATGTTCTTTTTTTGAGACAGAGTCTCACTTTGATTTCAGACTGGCTGTGAGCTCACTATGTATGTAGCCCAGGCAAGCCTTGAATTCAGAGCAATCCTCCTGCCTCTGCCTCCTGAGAGCTGGGATTACAGGCGTGAGCCACCATGCCTGGCATTGTGGTGTGTGGTACTGATTGCTGGTGGGTGTGAATCACCACACCTGGTATTGTTGTATGTGGTTACCGGGGACTGAACCAGGGAACTTGTGCTTGTTAGGCAGGTGCTGGAACCACTGAGCTAAATTTCCCACCCAACATACATGTTCTTAACCATTATGCTGTACCTTTCTGTCTCGAATAATTCTCGTTTTTTTCTTTTCCTGGTACCAGAAATTGAACTCAGAACCTTGCACTTGCTAACTAAGCAAGCATGGCACCACTGAGCTACATCGTTGGCTCATCAAATAATTCTTAAATTGACCATTCATGATAAATCTGCAAAATTAATGTCACACTTCAGATTTTAAATTGTTATCTCTAAGATTAACTGTATTGTTTTTTGTTTTTTGTTTTTCTTTTTTGAGACAGGGGTCTCATTTTGTAGTTCAGGCTGGCCCTGAGCTCACTATGTAGTCCAGGCAAGCCACGAACTCAGCAATCCTCCTGTCTCTGCCTCCCAAGTGCTGGGATTACAGGCATGAGCCACCACGCCCAGCTGTAAGATTAATTTTAAATACAACAGTGCTAGATTCAGCGTGACAGTCTGTATTTGTGAGAATACATATGTTTTTATGGAAATAAAGGAGAAACTGTGGCAGAAGTTACTTATGTCCATCTCCTTCAAAGGGCTTTCCCGGTGTATTCAAATAGCACTGAGTTGTTCTGCTCTCAAACTATTACAAATGGAATCTTGTTGGCTGTGTGTGGTAACTGTGTCTTCATGTTTGTTTTTCCTCAGATTTGTTTCTGCACTTAAAGCACAGTGCAGTCTGATGCGGTTCAGTGTCTGTCATTGTGAACAAGATATTCTTCCAACCTTGGGAGATGGACAAAGGTAACAAGGGCAATATTGGTAGGATTAAAGTATTTTTGTTCAATTTCTTTATACTAAGGTGCTCCTGAGCAGATCTGTGTCTGTCCTGAACACATGATAAACCTATGTATTTTACTACAGCTATAGAAAGCAGCACGTGTCAGGGAAGCAATCGGTTTGACTACTGAATTACCTCTATTTCTGAGATGCCTCAAACCACGGAGCATTTTCAAAAGTAGAAGCACGTGAAATTCTGAAGGCCCGATAGAGCTGCTTTGGGTTTTTAATGTGTTCCCAGATATCTGGAAATATTTTGTCTCGTCTTGACATCAAGAGTTTCCTATAGCCCTGCGACAGATTTAAACAAATGCTAGCATTAAAAAGACAAATATTTAAATGAAACTTTTTAAAATAGGAAAGTGGTGTTTGAGATTCTGCTAAAAATGGAAAAGCTTTTCAAAGCAGAGTTGCTTTGTCACTGGTGGCTTTACCATGATAATTGATAAAGAAGGACTAGCTAGTTCGAAATGAAATGCAGTGGGATATGTAAGAGTTTCCAAATGAGGGAACCAGGGCATGTTTCTTTCAGTTTCTCTTCAGCTACCATTTAGATATGAGAAGCTCACTTCTCCTCAGTCTTTCTTCTCTCAGGGACTAGAAGCACCTGTAAGCAAGGAGGGGAAGGGTGAGTTATGAAAAAGTCCCAAAGCCTCTGGACACCTAACTGTGTCTATAGGTCCCACAAAACAGACCGCGTGCGGAGGTACATTTGGGAAAACTAAAGAGCTTTTCAATAACCTGCTTCCAAGGACAATAACGAGTAGATTCAAATGAATACAAAGAGATCACCCTTGGCCATGATAAGTCTCCTTAGAGAAGTCTCTGTGCCCGAACAACCTTATCAAGTGATGGTCACAAGATGAAAACATATATTATCTGTATGGAATTCCAGTCATCACCAATAGCTTGTATGTCTCCTGCCAACAGCACTCTCTTTCCTCCAGGTCATTAGCTCTCACTGCATGCCTCGGTGTCTCCAGTTTATTCTTCAAACTGTAAGTTCGGTATGAACCCAGCCAGGCATCACCTGCTGCCCAGAGCAGGGTCAGGGTCTCGGTGTTCCCAGAGCTCTGCCCCACAGCAGGCTCCAGTGTGTCATCATACAGCGAACTTGGACTTTCTCCCTGATCAGATGCGGCTGTGACACTAACGGCCAACTTCACTGCTCCTTTCCTCAGCAATGCACTGGAACACACTGCTCCAGAAACTCCCTCCGAGAAATGATATATGGAGTCGGCGAGTGGTATTTGTTCTTACCATAGAAGAGCTACTCCCACCCAGCTAGTTCTCAATGATCTCTTGCAAGTTACCGTGGCCCGACTCTGAGCTGTATCTTCATCAGATCCACAGATCTCTTCCCAAACTCCTTTTGTTTTCTTTCACTCAAGAACAGTCTTAGATTTGAACATCTCCCTGCTCTGTAATGAGTAAAGTTAATTGCTGGGGGAGAGCTTAAGTAATGTTTAATGGCCTACTTCTCTCCTAAGAAATACCTTTAAGCTAAGGCTCTGGAGAGGAGAAAAGGGACAGTGTGTATCTATGTATTAAACAAAACCATGAGCCCAGAGCCGACTGCTTGGGAGAGGGCAGAGGCAGAAGCTTGAGTCTTCTCACCCCCACTTTCCTGGAGCGTAACAAACACCTTCGCAGATAAAGCAAGAAAAATCACAACTCTGGTGTTGCAGCCGGCCACACTCAGGATAGAGCTTCTATCCCATTCACTCCCAATTTACTCTTTGTAACTCAAATAGTATCCCAAAATATCTCCATTATACATTTTACATCATTAAATTAGAAGGCGAATATCCTTTTAAATCCCTAAACACCCGATAGCTAACCTGTCTGGAATTATCAGAATGTTTACTCTAGTGATGATGCCATCTTGTGCCACAGTTTAAATTGGTGGATATATTTGCTGGAAAATGCATAGCAGCTACTCATTTTCCCACTGCGCTGAACTTGCTATTTACATATGGCAGAAAATGAAATTAAGCATCCAACAAATGAAGCTAAAAATGTAACTTCATCAGGAGGATTAATCCATATCAGCAGATAATCTTTCTTATGTGCTTGACAGCTTTGTCAAAATGACTAGCTTTCTGATTGAACTGCTGATCTTTTCTCGCCTCAATTCTACATTTTCTATATGCATTTCATAACAATTATAAAAAGAGGTTTATTTTAGTAGTTCTTGAAGTAAAACCTATGCTTACAAAAGAGCACACCTTATGAACAGGGGAGAAAACTGACTATTAATAACATCTGAAGCCAAAAGCACCAATATTGAAATGATCAGAAGATACTAATGCTTCCTAAGGCAGAGCACTAGCTGTGTTATAGAAACAGTTTCAAGACCAAAATCGAAGGAACATTCTAATTGTCAAATCAAGTAGGAACTATTACTACCTACAGAAGAAACAATGTCAAAACCCCTTTCACAGAGAATAGCACTTAGCATTTCATTTTTGTGACTGTTCTAGAAGAAGCCAGTACCACAGGGGCAGTAAAGAATAAAGTACAATGTAGTTTTACACTCTTGACAGAGTTTGTGGTTTTGTTTTAACCGTAACAAAAACTTGACCCCCACACAAGGAATTCGTTGCCTCTGAGTGTAAGCAAGTTTTGTGTAATTTCTACTGACAGTAAATTGTAACACAGTGCAGACTTTTATCAGCCATGGCATGAGTTTTTTTTTTTTCTTTAAGGTGAGGTCATAATACAAAATACAAGGTGACAAATCAACTGAAACACTTTTCATAAACATTTCCCACAGTGCTTTATTACAGTATGAATGACTCATCAAATGTTGTCATATTCAGAACTAGAGCCAATAATTAAAGTTTGAATACTTCTTCTAAAATGAATTCTTTGAATTTTTCATTTTGAATACATTATATGTGTGAATTAAATAGAATGACTTTATTCTTAGTATTTTAAATTCTTCAGCTGCAGTTAACATCAAATAAAGTCAGATTTCTAATCTCTACTCAGAGACCATAAAAATCAACCACAATACTCTCCAAAATAATGAAGGGTTATGAATATATGGTTTATGTAATTGTTATCACCGTTAGTGAGTACTTAAGACTTATTTATACTCTCCACTCAGTATCAGTAGTTGTCAGGTTTATTTATTTTTAAGTTGTTCAAACACACATATGCAAAAATGGAATTCAACTGAGCTGTTATTAAAAGATATTTCACAAGTACAGACACTTTTTTATTTATATGTTTCCTCCATCTTTTCATGTAGAGAGCAGAGAATGTTTTGGTGTGTGTATCCACTTGTCAGGAAAGATCTAATAAGTAATTAGCTTGGAAACTTATGTCTAATGGGGACACAAATATTTATTAAGAAAACTCATGGGTTTGAAAACTAGTACATATTATTTAGAAATAATATGGGTGCTATTAACATAAGCATTTTTAATTAGCATTTCAGTGAAAATCTCCAGAAAGGATAATTCTGATTGGCTGTTGGGAGGACTGATCATTTTCTTAATTTCATTATCAATGCTTTCTACATGACAATGATAGTTCATAACTCAGGAAAAGCAGTACTGTTCCTCAAATGTCTTTGCACATTATTATGACAATACTAATTCCTGCCTAGGTTCTAAGAAAGTTTGAAGAGAAAATTTCATGGTTTTTTTTTACTTTTAGCCTTTTTTCTCTCTTTTCAGAAAGAGCATCTAATGATCATATTTTTTTACAGGAACTGAGCAGACCAAAAATCAAGTGCTCCATTATTAAAAAGGCTGAAGTTCTAACATATTCTTTCAGCACTATTGAAAGGAAAACTTCAATGTCCTGATTCCTTCATACTTAATCTCCCATAAATCTAGTTCTATTGTATCACTCTTTTAAAAATTGATTTTATTTGTACATTTTATCTATACATTATGATCACAATCAAGCTTGAGAATTTGTGCCAGTACATGATACATCTTAATTCTCATTTTTCTCATTCCCCTGCCATCCCTGTAACCCCCACCCCTTACATACATAAGCTTTGTTTCCTTTTATACCATCAATATTTTCTTTCCCTTCTTTACTTACCCTTATTCCCTTTTCCATTTTTCCTTTTGAACAATTTCTTCCTATTTCACAATCCTATCACACATTTTTTAACTCATTTACACCTTCAGTTTTCATACCAAAGAAATGATATGGTATTTACACATCGGCATCCTATTTATTTCACTTATGAGTTTGTCACTGAATTTAAGCTGTGAACAGCTTTACTTAATCTGCTTAACCTCATTCATTCTAGACATCAGAGTCTAGGAAAAAGGAAAGCTGGTAAGAGACGAGCAGCGGAGAAACACTGGATGGCAGAGCAGGACGGGCAGCCCAAGCCTCACTGGTCTTTCTTGTTCGTGAGACAGTGACATGATCACGACATGGGCAAGAGCATGGGAAAGGGCGTTGTGGGTGGGCCTCACGGGAAGGCTTCTAGTGTGAGTGGACTCAGCTGATATGTATCTCTGGATTTTTCTCCTTTGCCGTTTAAATATTTATCATAGGTAGCTAGACATAATACTTATAATAACAGTAGCCATCTTGCAATCATGAGAACAAGGATACATATTTTTAAAAAGTGAAATAAAATTATAAAACACTAAATCTTTGGGCTGTTGTTGTCATCCTGGCCCCCAAAACCAAACATCTGGCAACTTGGAAGGGTAAGCATATATATTTTATATATTTATATATTGTATTTTATATATATATATATATAAACATAATATATTATATATAAAGGCACTCCATTCACTATTTATAAAGGAATATTAAAGAAAAAGTACTTTCTTCCAGCCATCAGGTGCTTGCTTTTCTCCTTTTTATAGACAATAGGAGATAGAGATGATAATAAGGATGAGTCTGACCCAGTTATGGGAAAATAGAAACGATGGAGAAATGTAGTAATAAAATATTAAAGCAAGTGTAACAGGCGCAACAGCTGAACGTCAGAATGTCTCCAGCAATAAAAGACTTGGCAGCTGCTCAGAGCCAGGCTGTGCTTCGCGGGAAGAGAGACGCGAAACAAAGGCCCCGGGGGTGGGAAGTGAAGCGACCCCTGCTGGCCGGGGCCCGGGTTCCGGGCGTTTGTCTTCGCAGAGATTCCCAGTTCTACCTCATGCCCAAACTATAAATTAATGTCCTTCGAAAGTGGGGCCTTCGGCGAGTCATTAGGACCAGGTGAGATCGTGAGGGCGGAATCCCACCATTGCTTGAATGATTTCAGAAGAGGACGAAGAGTCACAGAAGCTGGGAACTTGCCTCCCGTCCTCTGTGACGCCCTGCAGTCCGCAGCGGAGCCGGGTCCCCACAGACGTGGCCAGAACTGTGGCCACCAGAGATGGTGGGGACAGCCCAAGGACACACGCACTTCTCTCTCGGGGCCGGGTCAGGCCTTTCCTAGAGGGAGAGCCGACCTCTCGGCAGCAGGAGGGCCTGCAGGGACTGCTCGCTGCACCTCTCCGGGCTTCGATCAGGAACCAACTGCTCGGTCGCGAACACCCCAGCCGATCGCCCTGGGCCTTTTCCAGACTGCTCTGTATGCAAACGAGTTCCACTTTGGGAACAATAGCAACATCTAGTGTAACTGTTTTTCTCACCGACATTGACAGGGTAGCTCCGAAATGTGGATTTGACCAGTAACTGGAATCTTTGGAAAGATACATGGAAATAGCAGCGAGCGAACATGCAGTTATGTCTCACTCTGCACCATATAATTTACTCTGTGGGAATTTTGAAAAGCAAAATGAGAAAGAGAAGAAAGCTGCAGTCAGCTGAAGAGCCCTGCCTGTCCTACTGTGTGATTGACTTGCTTTTCATTTTCTGAAAATTAGCCTCAGCCTTATAACCAACTTGCTACATCGATCCAAATATGCTCCTGTCACTAGGAAATGTATTCCCTATTCCCAAATAATTTACTGGACTGTAGTACAGTTACATTCCAAGCCAACACACATATTTGACATGGTACAAGTTGAAAGAGATATGTGCATTTACTCCACTAAGGTTAAAAGGGAATTGAAAGAAAATAGGACCAAAGGCTTATACAGAGTTTCAGACAAGTACAGGGTGGAAGCCTTGTCCTTCCCATGAAGAGCTATCCTAGGGAAAGAACTCGGAGATGACTTTCTTTCACAAGAGATGTGTGTAACTTTATGGGATAATGCACTTTGGTACTATGGGGCACAAAACAGATTTCTGCACCGTTCTTTCAGTGGATGTAAGTTTCCTAGCCAAGGAAACGGACTTAACGGATTCAAATGACATGGCCTCAGAAACCTTCATGAACTTGTGAAAGCTCTGGGAGAAAATTACCAAATGCTACCTCATTTGGGCACCGTGACTATCCATGTAGGTAAAGGAAGTCAGTGTTTCAATTTCCGGGAGCAGAACTCTATTGATCACCTTCAGTGCCTGAGATTCTCCAAGAGCTTGGAACCCCATTATGACTGGACATTTAACAGGAGTCCAGCTGCTACCTCTACTCCTTTCAGCGTTCACTCAAACCCCACTCTTGAGCTGACTCTTGCTGCTTCATTTAACACAGTACAAGTGATGTCCGATCCACTCTACTTGTCCTGTAGCACGTTTCGCCTTCTGATCTACCAAACAGCTTCCTTATTTCTATCTTTCCAAGGTCAATGTCAAATAATTTAAAGCTCTCTAACTTGAGATTGTTTGCAGGGGAAAAGCAGCTTAAAGAGTGAGAAAGAAATGAGGCATAGCTTAAGCATTGTGTGAGAGAAGGAAGGGAATAAGAGGTGGTAAGAAGACCGGTTTGAAGCAAGCTTTCCCAAGGATGAAAGCAGTACGGCAGATCAGGGAGGGATGGAGTCACGGAGGGTGCGCAGGTGCAGCATGAAAGGGAAAATAATGGATTCTTAGGAGAGAAGAAGAAGCATGGCTTCCCCTGAAATGAGAAGGGAGTCTATATATGTTGAAAGTATGGGAGAGGGAAATGGCAGGCTGTGCAAATTACCTCCATTTTCTTTGTGAAGAAAATGATAACTACTCTGCATGGGGGGAATAAGGGATTTAAAAAAAGAAAGTGTACTAGAGAAATATAATAATTTACTAGCAATCCTTTGAAAAAGGTGAAAACAGCAGGCTGCGGGTCTAAATACCTATAATCACTGTACAAAGACAGAAGTGACTGAACTGTTCAGAGTATCTGCCAGTGTAATATACTGTGACTTGAACAGAGCTAAAGTAAAGGTAGTAAATCATAGAACTAATTATTAAACACTTCATAGATGATGGGATGCTATTTTTAAAGTACTAACAATGTACAAAAAAGCAGAAGCTAAACATGCAAAATTTAACAAATTTTTCTTCTGCAGATTTTTATACTTCACTTTTTCCATTTTACACTTTCATTTATTTGCATTATCATCCTTATTGTATTAACTTGCATTTATTTTTATTATATTTATGGCTCTGTTTTAAATGTATTCCATGGGTCTAACTGTATATTCCTGAGTGGTAACTTGTTTTCTGACTTAGAAAACCATCAAGGGTATCTTGTGAGACTGTGTTCAGGGCTACTAACCAACGTCCCTATCCACATGGACACCTATGCATTGTTTTTCTCTGCTTGATGTAGCAAATATGGAATTTTTAACAGTGACATAATCAAAGGAACAGTGCTTTTAAAATTACCTTGAACATTTGGTCATAAACCAGTTTGAATGCAATAAATTAAGTCAGACTTCATTTCTTTTAAAATTGTGGAATTTTTTGTCTTTTTTTATTTCTCTTTTTCCTCTGTAACCAGAGATAATGGATAAAGTTATCAATAGTAAGTTTTAAAATGACATTCAGATTATGGCTGCTGTACTTAGAATACATTGCTGAGTCAGTCAGTTGATAATGTAAAGGTTTTTAATAATCTCATTAATCAACCTGTTTGAAAGCTTTGCACCAAACTTGTATTTATCAAGAAGCCTGAAAGACAAACTCTAAAGGCACAAGTAAGTTTCGAATGTGAGGCAATAAATATAGCTCAATCTATTCGCTGGCTAGATAATAGTTTATCAATAACCTTGTTATTTTTTATAAAGGAGAAATATGGAGAACAAATGTTTTTAATATAGTGCTTTCTTCAGTGAATATATTTCTAACTTGTAGATCCTGAAATTTTACCTGAGGCAGCCTTATCTGATCTAGGCATGAAGATACGTCTATTAACAGTGTTAACTAATTGTCAAATAAAAAAAACTGTTAAAATTATTTTGATACTATTGTGTGTTTCTGGAATTTTTATAACTTTACTCTGACCTTTGCTAATATAATTGAGTGACAATATTGACATGGATTAAAGACATTTTTCCAATTAGAATATATGGATTGGCTTGGAAGAAGCAAAATCAGCAAATTCATGAATATCTCAGTTTTCATTACTTCACTTCCCCTTTCATTGATAGAAATTCCAGAAATGACATAGAAACACCTTTTGTACTTTGTCTAAGTTTCATAGCTTAATATTTCCCTTCTAAATCAGTCTTATCTGTTTCCTCCTCAGAGAACAATAAATGCACCTGATCATAGCTAAAGGCACTCAAGAAACACACTGCAAATAGAAAAATCTGATTCACCATTTTTTGATCCTAGTCTTTAAATTGAAAGCAGAAGTTGCCTATGTATCTGTCAAACCATTTGGAACTGGCTTGAAAGCACAAATTGAAGTTCATATACTCATCAAAGCCAAGGCTAAATGAACTGTCTAAAAGTCTAACAGAGTGTGATGAACAATAGTGTAATTTTTCATGAAAATTGGTTGAGTTGCTTCTGCATGACAGGAGATAGTGCTTTATTCACTGTTACTTGGTGAGTATGTTAAGGTACTTTTAATAATACTAGAACTTGCAGAAAAAAATTTGCAAAAATACATATACTTATAAATACACCCTATAATTTTTACACATAGTTAGGAAACCTAATCACGCTTTAAAATTACTTAAGCTATTAAAGTTTTTATAAGAATTAAAGGATTTGGGGGCTGGAGATTTAGTTCAGTGGTTCTGATGCCTGCCTTGCAAACGCAAGGTCCTGAGTGCGATCCCAGTAACCATATACAATGCTGGGAGTGGTGACTCACGCCTGTAATCCCAGCACTCGGGAGGCAGAGACTGGAGGATTGCTAAATTCCAGACTTGCCTGGGCTACATAGTGAGTTTAGGGCCAGTTTGAACCAGTGAGACCCTGTCTAAAAAAAAAAAAAAAAAAAAAAAAAAAAGGGGGGGTTTTTTGTTCTGTTTTGGTACCAAGGAATCTAACTCAGTATGTCACACTTGCGAGGCAGGTGCTAGAACAACTGAGCTGAATCCTCAGCAAGACTTAGGGATTTTATAGTGTAACATCTCTACAATGCTTTCTTTTTATGATGTTTTCATTTGCTTCCTAGAGTCATGTTGCTTTTACAAATAATGTAGAACTGTTCAGTACTACCAAAGCTTACGAGTTCAAATTTTATACAATTCTCTATGTAGATTTGGAGATAACCATTTGTAGGAATAAATAGGTTATTGTTACATGTATTTCCCCAAACAGAGATTTAGGACATTTTTTATAATAACTCACTGCAGTAAAACCAATAAATAAATGGGTAAGAAATGTGCATAAGAACCTGTAAATATAATTACTCAAGTTGTGTAAGTGTCTCCTCCACTTGTGAATATAATCTTTAGAGACCTCATGACAAATATAATCCAGATATGATCTAAACAGAGAGGAAAAGAATGAAACAGTTATTATTTGATTTAATAATTTCAGTGTGCTTAAGTCTTATGACTACAATAGCTGTATTAGCAGATTAAAGAACTCTTCACACATATAAAACAAAATGTTCTACTTAAAATACTGTCATTAGATGTATGCCCATTAGTAGGATTACTTGGTCATTTAATAGGTCAAGAAATCCTGTCATGTTTATCACAGCACTGTTCAAAACAGCTGAGAAAAAGAAACAAGGTAAGTGTCTATCAACTGATAAGTGGACAAACAAATGCTACATATAAGATAATGAAAAATAATGACATCTTAACATTTCCCATAACACAGATAGAATGGAAGATCGTGTGAAGTAAGCCAGGACTAGAAAGGACTAGAAAGACAAATACTCTCACTCATGAGGAGTCCAAAAATGTTTATCCTATAAAAGTTGAGAATAGACAAGAGGCCAGAAAGAGCTCAGGAGCTGGAGTTCTAAGTCGTTATAACAGTCAAATGATAAGTGACTTATAAAGGTACCTAGTCAGCACATAGTGATGAACAAAACTATTATTACCATTTCTGCTGAATATTTGGGGGAACTTGATTATGTTTTCTTTCACATGAAACAACCACATTATAAAGGCTCAGCCATAAATTTCATAATTGTGCTTTACTTTTAAGCTATATTAAGATCATTCTATAAATGCACCTCCTCTACACAGAATAATAAAGAGAAGGCAGAATAAGATAAAGCACTTGCTTCAATAACCATAGGTACATAAAATTTACATTCACAAGTATATACACTACACAAGCATTATATTTCCACATCAACTTTACTGTATAAAATATCAAGCTAGTCTGGTACACCTAATCAGTGTTACGTTACTACCCCATTATATCAAAATATGCTACTAACTGTACACAAATTATGTGTTTGGCTAGTCATCCAACCCATTTCTTTATTTCTGTCATCTTCTATTTTCTCATTTTGAAAACTGGAAGGACATTTACTTAACTGATTTTTAAACTTGAGGCATTTAGTACATATGTAAGCATACCTTCAATTTAACTTCAACTCACTGAGGCCTAGGAATTTAAATTAAATTAGGGGAGCTGTCCAATGGCCTTCATCTTCTCTCCAAAACAAATTATGCTACCTCTACCTCTATGCCTTCATCTATATTATACTAACTCTGTTATTCTTTGTTTATTTATTCTTCAGCTCATTAAATGATGCTATAATACTTTAAGAAACAGATATTTTCGCTTCTGAGATCAGACGAGACCCATGCAGGATGGTATGGCTGTAGACAAGAAACAGATATTTTTTGTAATTCTACTCTAGCGTTGTTTGTATGCTATTGGTTCAGCACGAATAGTACAAATTATATTCCTATACACAAACACCTTTATACATGTCTTATATTTAATATTTGTAATACCTGCTATACTATGATCATAAGCTACTATAAAAGGAAATGGTAAAGTACAGTGTATAGTTCAAAGACGGTTTCATCTTGAATCAGGTAATCACGTTCTGCTCCTACTTTCATCCTTGAGGAGTCCCTCTACGGTACACCTGCTGAACGGCCCCCAAGGTTCACAGATCAAGACTTGGCCCTAAGGAGACTATATAGGAGATGCTGTGCATTTTTAAAGTGCGGGGCCTAGTGAAAGGCCCCCTGATCATTGAGGGTATAGCTTCGAAGGATTTTGCAGAACCCAGTCTCCATCTGTTCTGACTCAAAACGTGACCATTTTCTTCAGCATGCTCTCCTGCCATCTGCCACTGGCGTCAGAGGCCAAACCAATGTGGCCACCTAAACTTGTACCAAGTCTTCCAGACAGTAAGTTCAATAAACTTCTCCTTTCTTCATAAGTAGCCTATGTCAGGTAATTGATTCTAGTAATGAAAAGCTGACTAATAATGGTCATCTTATATTGCTGGGCCTTAATTTCCTGATCTGTTAAATTTTAAAGATATGCTACACGTATTTTAAATATCCCTTCAGATTTAAATGCTATGTCTAGTGCAGTAGCCTATAAACTGGAGGCAAATGTGTCTTGTCTACTATTGGCTTCTTTGTTACTCAGTACGAGTGACATATATAACTATACTTTCATTCAACAAATATTTACTACATAGAAGCTATTTTCCTAAGAATTTGAGCCAAAATATAAAGCAACTCCTTCTCTCACGAATTTTCTAGTGAGAAGAGATAGGTAACAGTCTAACTCATGTGTTAGAAATTTATTAAATGATACAGAGAAAAATAAAGCAGATAAGATAAACTGGAGCTCAGGGCCGAGTTTGCAAGTTTCAATATGGTGGTGAGTCAGAGCTCATAATGAAGATAGCCTTTGAGCGAAGACTGGAAAGCTGTGGAGCTCTACAGACATGTAGAAAAAGAACTTTCTCAAAAGCAAGAAGGGCCAGTTCAATTCCTGATTTTGTAATCAATTAAACAGAAAGGAGCCAGATCGGATGGAGTTAAGGAAGAGATCCAAAAAGCAGGATGAGCCAGGGCAAAGGGGCTCAAAGGTCCCTGTGAAGAGTCCGGCCTTGACTCTACATATAAAAGCCAACAATGACCAAGCTGGTCATTTCATATGTATCAGGAGGACTCTTGTGCTTCTCTTTGCTATATTCGAGGACATTTGTGATTAAGTGGATCCATCTGGAAAACCAGAATAGTCCTAATCTCAGTGTCAACTAACACCTACATCTGTGTTCCTTTAGCTCTGGATCTGCAGATAGAAGCCCAAGATGGGTTAATGCAGGCACTTTAATCATGATCCAGGTACATTGTATTATGCACAAGATTACAAAGCTTTTCCATGCCTGAAATAAAAACTCCTCAGCCCACCTCCATCTGCTCTTATTTACAACCAGTAAATCATCCTCTGTATTCAAATTTAGATTCTTAGAAAGCATGATTCAAGAAAGGTGCCTTGTTGGAAAGTGAAAGATTATCAGATGGAAGGAATGTTTGCCATTGGAATGCATGTTTTTGTGTACCCAAGACCTGTAAAATGAAGGGTCCAATCAATTAGGAATCTATTTTAAAAAGAGGATTTTGGGGGTTCTGCAAACAGGCCGAGCTAAAACCCTTTCCGAGAATTAGCATAATCAAAAAGCCAAATAACTGGTTCAACTTCCCCTGTGCCATAATTTTCTGAGGTTTTTATTTGCTTTTGTTTTGTTTCTGTCTGCTATTTTCTTCTTTCGAAAATTCTAAGGTCACTTCTAACCATGTGACCTTAACTTAGAATTCAATGCTTGTATAAAATCAATCAAAATGGAAACTTAAGTATCAGTAGTAATTAAAATATAAGTCAAGGAGATGGCAGTTTGTTATATACATGTTTTATTTATGCTGAGCTTTGGAGATAGTACAAACAAGAGGCAAAATACACTGGTATTGACTGTGTAGCCAACTGTGAAATAAGAGAAATGCTTTATTTTTAATTTTGAAGATTATTTATCTTTGAAGACTAGTGATTCTATATCCTTTTAGCATAGTCGAAGTAAATTGTTCATTTAAACCATTCAAGCTAGAAAGATCGCTATACAATTAAAAATGCTTGATTTTTTTAAATCTGTAAATCAAGAGTTCTTTTAAATATTATCTTAATTTTACTGTTATTGATAATTAAAGATGTTCTTTGAAATTTTCTTTTTATTATGAAGGTCAGGGAAATTGACCTTCCCATGGAACTCATTGCTAGTAAGATCCACGATACATTATTGCCCCTATTTTAAAATAAGGGTCTTCAACTCAAGGCCTTGGATCCATACACTCCAATGCACAAGGAGTTTTGTGGCATGTCTTAAAATTCTATTTTCCATATCTACAGCCTACTAGGTCCCATTCCAGAATGACAGCTTTTCAGAGATCCCTGTTTATTGTTTCCCAAAGTCATTACTCTGCCTTTGGACCTTCTTCCCTAATTTCAGCTCAAAAACTCCCAAGCCCTGCATGCTTATAGATTCACTTAGTACACTAGGTGATTTTAATAGCATTATGAGTACTGTTTCTCACATAACCCATTTGTATTATCAACAGCAGAGTCAAACGTGACTGTGTTAGAAAGGCACTCAGGTCTGAGCAGAGACCTCTGTATCAGAATCTGCATCTTTGGGTGTATGAAAGGTTTAGAAGCATTGCTTTAGTGATCAATTCTTGGTCCTAAAATGCAGTGTTCAATATGCACGTATAAAAATATACATATGAAGGGCCAGAGATTTAGCTCAGTGGTTCAGGCACCTGCCTCACAAGCACAAGGTCCTGAATTCAATCCCCAGTAACCACATACAATGCTGGGCATGGTGACTCACACCCCCAGCAATCAATATTACATACCACAGTGCCAGGCATGGTGGCTCACACCTGTAATCCCAGCACTTGGGGGGAGGCAGAGGCAGGAGGATTGCTGAGTTTGAGGCTTGTCTGGGCTACATAGTGAGCTCAGGGCCAGCCTGAACTATAAAGCAATACCCTGTCTCAAAAAAAAAAAAATATATATATATACACATATGAAAATGCCCCAATGAAAGCCAATATTTTGTAAAATTAATGTGTATCAATAAAATAAATAATAAATAAATAGAATAAAATTGTCTACTTTTCAAAGTCTGAAAATTCTTTGGTACAAAGTAATTTATAATCCTTATTATCCTTTTAGTATAACAAAGCTGTGTAATGTCTTTTTTTCTTTGGCCTTCATAGCACCATATTTGAATTGAATTTGCTCACTGATTTTCCCTTCTCTCACTCTTTATTTTGATCAATTTCTCTAGAAGTTTACCAATCTAACAATTTCTCATCTAAAAACTTTTCTCTATTACTTGTCCATTTTCTGTCCCATTGATTTCCTGGATCATTTACTTTTCTTTTTCCTTTTTTAACCTAATTTTTTAAAAAATCACTCTTTTTTAACCTGCTGATGGTGTTGGATCATTGATATTTCACCCATTTTTCTCATACAAATAGATAAATCTAAAAATTGCACTCTGAGTGCCATTTTACCAGAACACTAGAAATATTTTCTACATTCCTTTTAGATTTCTTCTGAGCTTTGTGTGACTTAGGTACTTGATGTGTTTTACATCAATTTATAAATTAATATTGAGATGAACAGCTAACCGATAAATACCTAAATTATTTTCTGTGTTATTTTCATTCTTTCACTTAATTCAATCATGTTTTTTGACCCAGGATTTTGTCTCCTTAAAGTTGTATGTACACCTAAAAATAATGTATATTACTAAATTGCTCCTTTGTTTTATTGATGTGAATAGATCAACTTTTCTAATAGTATTGTACAAATATTCTATATTTTTATTGAATTTTTACGAGTCCTATCAGTTTTTGAAAAGACAGTATTGAAATGTCTACACTGTGGATTTATTGTATATAATTTGTTAATTTTTTATGTTTTGAAATTGAATGCACACAAAAACTTATCTTTAATAATTTTAATCATTAAAGAGTATAGATTGACATCACTATAACTATTTCTTTCTGTTTCATTTTTTGAGACTACATGCTTTCTCAATTTTTTAACAACCAGCACCTCTTGTTTGATCTCTTCTTAGATGGCAGAAAGGCAGGTCCTCCTGTTTTGTGTGTCATCAACTCCTTTGAGTTGGATTCTCATTTTTTTTGAATGATTGAGAGTATGTTATCTTAAGTCTTTATGTACCATTTTTAATAATAAATTTTCCCAGTAATTAATTTTTCCACTGGTGAATTTTGAGATACATTTTCTTGTATTACTATTTTTATTCATTTTATTTTATTTTATTTTATTTTTGTGGTACCAGGGATTGAACTCCAGCCTTTGTGCTTCCAAGGTAGGTGCAGAACTACTTGAGCTAAATCCCTGGCTCTCGTATTCTTAACTTGACTGTCCTAAAGATAACAATGTGCATCATTAATTTATCAAAATTTACATTCAAATACTGAAATTCACAAATAGGTAATTCTATTTTAATACCGTCCTGCCCTTTTTGTTCTCTATATGTACCTTCTACATATGCAAAAGTAAAATAATATAGTATAGCATTTTATGTCTTAAATAATAACCATTTTAGAAATGTAAAAATATTATGTTTAATTGTACATGTACATGAGTGTATGCAATCTACTTTAAAATATACCAACAATGTAGGAGAGTTCAGTTGTTCCACATATTCTCCCATGCTTGATGATTTTGGCCTTATAATTTTTTAAATTAAATATTGTATGTAATATTTTTAATTTCATGTCAATATGATTGATAATACTGACCATCTTTCAGGTGTTTTTGGCTATTCTTATATATTATGTTGTAAGCTTCTTCTTCAAGTGTTTAACTTATTGTTTTCTTATTTCTCTTTTCTGAACATTTTTATACTATTAACACATAGAAAGACATTGAAAAATATGATACAGAAAAGAAAACAAGATTTCTTGCTTGTATGCAGATTTTTCTAACTTTTTAAAAATTTTTATTTGCCCATGTTTACAGAAGAATGACAAGTTTCACTATGTACAAATGAATACACCTTGAGGACACACTAATAAATGAAATAAATAGATCACAGATATGTAAATACTGTGTCTTTTCTCTGTAGATATAAATGAATTCTAGAATGTATGATAGATTCTGTAAAATAGGAAATATTCAAAGAGAATGTGGTGGGGGAATGTAATGAGGGGAAATAATAAATGATTTAAAAAGAAAAAGAAATAGCATGTATATAAGAAGTAGGGGATTGTGGGTGGGTAGGGATATAGGTAAAAATGAGAATTAACTTCTGTCATATACTGGTACAAATTCCCCAATGTTGAGTGTGACTGTGAGCTGTATATAAAATGTACAATAAAGAATTCAATTAAAGAAAAATATTTCAAATATTTCCCCTTCTTTGACCTCCCTTTTTATTTTTCAAGCATCACATTCATTTATTTATTTTACTTTTCTACCATCAACTATATTTACTGACAAAATAAAGACTTGTTAAGAGACATGAAGCTTTTTTTTTTTTAAATAGTCATTCCAAAATCTGGCTACATGTTAAGATTCCTGGGAAGATCAGAAAGTACCAATAGCTGACCCCTCCAAAAATCTAATTAAATCTAAAAATAAGAATAGGTGATGGTGTGATAAACTTAGTCATTTTTACATATCCTCAAATGACATTATTTTAGAGCCAGGACTAAATGTAACTTCCATAGTATTTTTCCAATATTATAATAATATGAAAGAGACTTTGTATAAGGTGTGCCTTAGAGATATGGTGAATCTTTAGTTTTGAATTTTTAAAAAAGTTTCTGTAGTAAAAGATACATTGCTATTAACACCTTTTGCTTTAGATGCTCCATTTTCTGAAGCAGCACTGGAAGTCCTCCTTTGTCAACTTCAGTATTTGCACAGTTATGATCACCTCTATATCTTTAATTGATTCAAAACATTTAACTTTCAAGGTCATTTTGACTTTGGGGAAGAGCTGGAAGTCACATGAACACATCAGATGAATAAGGTGGGTGGGGGCAACCCTAATGTTTTTACCAGACTGCCTTTCTATTGGATGGCACCGGGCATCAGCATTCACCACATTATTTGTCATGTCCTGTGAAGTCCGTCAAAGTCTTCTTCAGAAAGACTTTCAAAACTGCTGCAGAAACTGCCAAGAATGATAGTTAAACTGTTTGAAACAAAGCTTTGTATTCTGTGGGGGCATTAACAGAAGTGTGTCTTTTACTATAATAAATGTATTTTTGTATAAGCTTATATCAGATATTCCAATAAAATCCCATAACTCACACAGAATTGGGGTAGCTTTGTAGAAACAGAAGCATGGCGCTAATAGCTCCCTGCTCATTTCTGGTGAGGGCTCCCTCGGGTACAACATCTCATGGCCAAAAGCATCCCTGGTGCTACAAGACTGAAACAGCATATGGTGACACGAGAGCCAGAGAGGGAGGAGGGGCCCAGCACACTCTTTTAGAACAACTTACTCTGAGAAGAACTGGGGACCTGAGAACTAACCTAGTCTTTTCCAAGGTAGCACCTTCAGTGGCCTAGTATCCTCCCATTAAACTTATTTCTTCAAGCTTTCACTTCCTCTTAACTCCAACAAGAAACCACAAAACCTCCAAGACTTGGATTATTGGGAAACACTCAAACCATATCCTACAATCGCAATTTGTTTGTTCCGTAGAGTTTTTACAAGTCCTAAAAAACAAGAAGTCTTAAAATTTGAGAAGGACTTTTAATTCAAATTAAAATGATGTGTTGTTTTCACTAACACATAGGAGAGCATTATCTTCAAGGAATATAGCTGGCCATTAGAGTGTCTCATTAAAAAAGTTATAACTGGGGCTGGAGGATTAGCTCAGTGGTTCCGGCGCCTGCCTCGCAAGGGCAAGGTCCTGAGTTCGATCCCCGGAAACCACATACAATGCTGGGCATGGAGACTCACGCCCACCAACAATCAATACCACATACCACAGTGCCGGGCGTGGTGGCTCACGCCTGTAATCCCAGCACTTGGGAGGCAGAGACAGGAGGATTGCTGAGTTCGAAGCTTGCCTAGGCTACATAGTGAGCTCAGAGCCAGCCTGAACTACAAAGCGAGACCCTGTCTCAAAAAATAAAAAGTTATAACTGGAAATATGATGTATACCAGATGTTTATTTTATTATAAATATCAATATATCCTGCTCATTGGCTTAGTATGTCTTGATCTATTAATAGAGTAATATTCTGATTAACAAATATAATTAAAGGGAACTCACAACAAACTACTAACTAAATTTAGATCAAGACACCTTTATTTTTATTATTATTAGTAGTAGTAGTAGTAGTAGTAATAGTAGTAGTATTGAGACAGGGTCTGGCTTTGTAGTTCAAGCTAGCCCTGGGCTCACTATGTAGCCCAGGCAAGCATGGAACTCAGCAATCCTCCTGCTTCTGCCTCCTGAGTGCTGAGATTACAGGCATGAGCCACCATACATGGCAATGTGGTGTGTGGTACTGATTGCCAGTTGTGGTATGTGGTTACTGGGGATTGAACCATAGACCTTGCGCTTGCTAGGCAGGCACTGGAACCATTGAGCTAAATCCCTGGCCCAATACACCTTTATTATTGATTAATTTCAAATGAATACAATATGACCTTGGTTCATGGAGGGTTTTATTTATAAACAACTTGATTTATAAACTGAAATATTTGGCAAGATTTTGTTTTTGTTTACAAACTCTGCACTGTACATCAAATATGACCTTGCTCATCTTTCTTACGCAAACATGAATGTGGCCAAAATTGTGGAACAAATTAAGTTAACAAACTGAAGCACCACTGTAATGCTTACTAACGGTGAGTAAAGTGAGGTCAATTTTACTTTATTATGCAGTGTGAAGGACGCTCTAAAGATAACTCTCCACAACTTCTACCATATGATATCCATCGTATCTCCTCCCAGTACTGTGTCTGCGACAAGCAAAGCGACGAGTAACAATCTTTGTAATAGACAAACAGATGTAGAAGGAGACAAAGTCCCTACTGCCAGTTTATGTAAGCTAAACTAGACAGTAACCTGCCAGAGACATTACTGAAAACTTTCCCAATAAAGTACAGAGTTAATTATAATGATCTTTAAAGTCCACCTGATCTGTAAAAGGACTTGACCCTACACTTTCAACATATTGAAACCTGCATATCATAATATTGCCTTGATCTTTTATCTCCTGTACAATGACAGTGCCATTTTCACAGAGTAGCCTTCTGGCCCAGTTTTTCTTGGATGAGCTCTCATTAGTTCTTTGGGGTAGATGGATGTGTGCGCCTCAAAAAATATAACTGATAACATTTGACAGGAGAAGTCATCTTTACTGGATAAATTAAACAAAGAAGGTGACTAAATTATAGCGTTCTCTAATAAGAGCCTAAGATTTTAATTTTACTTTCTGAAAATGATGGATCTCGTTCCCGTGTTGCTTAAGCAAATCCTCCTTCACCACTGAAGTTGTGTGTGAGGGCTACTTATCACGTCTTGCTTCAAGACTAACTTTATTAGTCTTCCATCACCCCAGAAAACAAGAATATAGTCTAAATGAGACAACACACTAGTAATGTTTTATCATGATGGCAACTTGATTTATTACTTTTTAGTCTTTTTTTGCTTCAAGGAGCTGACTGGTACATGTTAGGTATACATTATGATCACATTTATTGTTAAGAACTTGTACCTGTACATGATGTATCTTGATTTCCATGTTTTACCATTTTGCTGTTCTCTATACATTAATTTATTACTTTGCCCTTTGTCATTGTATTCCCCATGCTTTATTTTTAAAATTAGGAAACAACATTCTGGACAATTATTGTTAAAATTTTACAACCATGCATTTTTACAGTACTGACTTAAAGGACAATATTGATTTTAATTACTTATGAAACAAAGGCCCTTCTTTCTATCTAGAAATAAAGAAAAATATACTGATCCTAAGTACATTTTCAGTATTTTTCTTCTGCCCTATCATCCTTCTTCCTTTGCATCTAATTGTCTACTTTCTATTTCAGGTCACCTCAAATTCATTTTGTTCTGAGTTTACATTTTCTAACCATGATAAACATGACACTACTTTGCCTTAAATCATAAAGACACAGAATTTATATCATAAGGTTTGATAAGGATTATATGATAAGGTTTAAATGGGCAGTTTATTTATATTAATGTTTGTTGGGTATTTACCACATGAAAGGTACTGAGATGGACAGGAAAGACACAAAATTGTTTTCACAAACATCACTCAGCTTTATAAATAACTCAGTTATTTATAATCTCTGAGCAGTAGTGTAAACTTCTCCATACATGATGACTAGCTACACAAGATAACGACAAAGGGAAGAGAGAATAATTATTTGCATCTAAGGGAACATATCTATTCCTCTCTCCTAAAAATTGGATTAAACTATCAAAGTAAACATGTAAAGTCAGTATTTAAATGTTTAGTGATCGATTTTGCAAAAGCACCCACGTTAGCTATAGTATTACTTCCCTAAACCATATATTAAAGGATAGAAGTTGTTCGCTGCATCTCTGTGAGGAGCCAAGAATTGTAAGAACCAGAGGATTATGGGTAAGTGCTGCAAATACCTCCAAGTATGAATCCCCATGATCCCATTCCCACCTCTGGGCACAGTTAGCTCTGAGGGCAGGATAGCGCTTCATGTTACCTGTGTCTCTCCCTAAACAAGTTCTGTAATGGATCCTCTTACTCCCATCACTCTCTCCTGAGTGAGATTCTCATCTTTGTTTACCTGATTAACAAAGCTTTTATCGGGCCAGAGATTTAGCTCAGTGGTTCCAGCGCCTGACTCACAAGCGCAAGGTCCTGAGTTTGATCCCCGGTAACCACATACAATGCTGGGCGTGGAGACTCACGCCCACCAGCAATCAATACCACATACCACAGTGCCGGGCGTGGTGGCTCACGCCTGTAATACTAGCTCAGGAGGTGGAGACAGGAGGATTGCTGAGTCCCAGGCTTGCCTGGGCTACATAGTGAGCTCAGGGCCAGCCTGAACTACAAAGCAAAACCCTGTTTCAAAAAACTAGAACTAAAAATAAAATATGCTATGTGGAAATAGGTAAATACACAACTATGGAGAATATTAAAACAGATAATAGACAGCATCCTTTGATGAACTCAGCACAAACTTGTTACCTAGCAATCACACATGAAGTAACTGACAATAACAGGTAATTTCAAGTTGAACAAAGCAAACAGTACCTTCTTAGAAAGACTAATTTTTAAGGAAAAGGAGGTGTCGACACAACATTGACACACAGAAATTTTTCTCAGAATGACAGGGATTTTTTTTTTAAACCACAGAAATATCAAGCATACTGCTTGACTAGTATAACTTCTTAACCTTTTCTTCATAAAATGCATTCAACTGAAACTTTAAATTTGCTATCAGAAAGCCTAACTGCTTCTGTAATGGAATATCGTGGGAGGAAATTATACACTTGATAGGTATTTGCTTCGCAGCATGTATATTCTGGAATGTGCAATTTCTGAAAGCAAAGGCCATTTTTCACACGTATCCATTTGTACCACGCAGCTCGCTACTTCCTGCCAACAGCTCTCCACAAAGGAATCTGGGCGAAGGTTCTTTAACTACTGCTGCAAAGTGACAAGGTTGTGGATGTGCTCTCTTCAGCGGTAGGAGCTAAAAATGATGTCAGCATCATGTTGTTTGGGGGCCGGGCCAGGGAAACTCCCACAGCACCAACCAAAGCTGCACTGTGAGTGGATTTGATCTGTTGTGCTAGGAAGGCTCGATCCACCTGCTGGGGCTGCATTCTGATGCCTCCACATCACTTATAATAGGGGCCCCAAGCAGTCGCTCTCTATGAAGCCTCCTCCTAAATACTGCAGGCACTAGACGATAAGGAAAAAACACTACTTCTAGACAGCCTTGGCACTGGCACAGCAGCCAAAGAACTGAACTTTTGAGAAATAGCTGATTTAAACAGCAGTGACCCCTGGAGTTTGCTGGTAAACAGTGTTTTCTTCTAAGATTTATCTTTCCTTTCATCACGTTCTATCATTCTCTTCTGTGATGGTAGCTGACATTTGTTATGAAATGTTCTCAGAATGCATGAAAAAGGATTTCTGCATAGATTATTTTAACCATATTTAGCCTGTCTTATTACAAACATATAAATCTCAGCAAGTCAGGGCCAGAACTAGCATTACTTTAGTGTGGTGGAATTTTTTTGTCTTCATTCTATTTAGAGTTCCAAAATCAGAAGATTAGAGTTTAAAATGTGACAGACCAATTTATTTGTGCTCTATTTTTGTTGTAAGTTTTACCTTTGTGAACTTCAATGTTTTCAACTATCTCATGGAAACGTACAAAAAAAATCAAGTATTCCTCTAGTTCCTAAGGCTACACTCAGTATTAAATTCAGAAATCATTCTGAATGCACCAATTATAGTATTTAAAACAGTATAAGTACTCATCATATACATCTTGATGCAACTCATTAAAGTATTTGCATAGATGGCCAACAAAATAATTTAAAAAGCTGGCCAAATATTCCCCCTTTTTATAGAAAAACAAAATATTTTAATTTCTAAATTTCCATTTTTGCACCTTCTACTTGAAAGTCAATTTTCTATTTGAAACTCTGTGGCCGTTATTATTTTAGCATTGCCCCAGGGCCTTCCTCATGACTGTGTAGTAGAGTTGAATTTAAATGAATTATGATTTCAATCACATAGGAAAGGGTCTTCAGAAAAGAAGCATTTCAATATATCTGGCTAAAACATTTTAAGAAGAAAGAACAACATTTTTATTTTGGGTGAGAATTCTTGTATTTTAAATGATTTTTAAAATACTCTATGGGACAGTAAACTGTATTTTAATAATCTCAATCTAGCAATGTACTAAAGGTCTGAATAAAATTTTATTGATCATGCAGCAAAATAATCTCAACTTTGGGCTGGGGATTTAGCTCAAATGGTACTGCACCAACCTCGGACATACAGGGGCCCAAGTTCAATCCCCGGTACCACAAACAAACAAACAAATAAATAAAGAATAAAAGAATTATAAATAAATATATATTTATTTTAAAAATAATAATAATCTCAACTTTAATGGGAAAGGAAGGGATAATAACCTCTGAGTTGTTTTAGTTTGACTTCTGATAATTCTGGAGTTCTTCGTGGTAATGAGTAATGACTAGTTGAAACATTCAATTAATAATTAAGGATACTGTCTGCCAAGAAAAAAAATGTAAGTAAAAACTGAAATGAATGAGTTGCTTCTGGACTTATTTTTGTCCCCGCTAGATGAGATGTGCAACTATAGACCTGAATCCCTGTTGAGATGGAAGGACTGTGGGCACTCACAGGAGCACAGGCTCTGGATACATGCCACTAGCTGAAATCCATTAGATAATTACATTTTCAACAAAAAATACCCATGTTACTTCAATTAAATATTACATTTTCCATTTGACTGCTCTATTTTTGCCTTCTCTTTCCACTTTCATTTCGGGTTTGACATGAAAATTAAATAGCTACTGATTTATTCAGGGAGACTGGCGACATCACTTTAGCTTTAGGGAAAATAATGTCTAAGGTGTTTCTTATGCAACTTACAAATAGACTTGCCAGGCTGAAATAGTGATTGATCATTTGAAAGTTTAAGTAAAAATACGAAGCAGAAACTCCTGAGCCAGATAAATGAGTGGGTCTTTTAAAATATTTTAACCCCCAAACTATGAAACTGTAGAGAGTCTACAATGTAATTCAGTCTGAGAGCAAATCTTTCTATCATTGAGATAGAGACCATGGGGGGCTCGTGGCCCATACAGTCTCAGTCAGAATTTCTCTCTTCTGCTGCTAGAGAGGAAAAACAATGAATAGGCAATATGTAAATGAGTGCACTGGCTGACTTGCAGCCAGTGTTCTGTGTATCATAGCCAATCATTTTTTTAAAATACAATGTTTTTGTATAAGTTAGCTGAAATTACCTCTATGATGAGCTTGGCTGTTTAATTCTTTACTGCAGGCTGAAGCTCTTCCTTAGTTTATTTTCTATTGCTAATGACACAAATAATTTACATAGAAAAGAACATTTTTTTAATCAGTGGTTCTAGTCCACAGTCATGGGACCCATCCAGGGATGACCTTGTTTCTGGCAGAATCCTGAGGTGGCTCAGGAAATCAGAAATCTTTCTGGCAAGGATCTCAGAGCCCACACACTTTCGTGTGTCTCCTCTGGCCCCTTTCCTTTTACTCATAAAGCCAAGAATATTCAGTCATTAGCTCCACCCTCATTATCTAATCCAAACCACTTCTGAACTGCCGCTTTCTAATTATCACAACCAAATTAAGCAACAGCTATCCCTTTTGCCCAACTTTTCAGGAACTTCCTTTCAGATGAAACTGCAAGCATTTCCCTTCACTCTGCCCTTCGCTCCTGACTCTTCCTGCAGATCTGTCTGAAAGCAGCCGGCAGTACCAATGCCACAGCATGAACCCTGAGCTGCCTAGAAATTTTATCCAACAGATTAAGTAGTCTGCTTCCCTTCATCTCAGTCTCTGACAAACCTTCATGGGCAAAATGCAGACAGATTTTCTGCCAGAGCACAACACAGTATAAGCATCATGGGTAAAATCGAACTCAACCTGATCTTTAGACTCAAACACAGAAGAGCTTACCTTAAATCACCTCATCTTAAGCCAAACCTACATCTGATTGGAAGACCAACTGATGCTTGTATCCAAATGTTTCTAATCTTTGGTGATTGTTTTTTACAAAACATTATTATACTAATAACTACCTGCATAAAACAAGCATCAAGATGTACGGTATTGCTGTCACAAATATGTAAAAAGTACAGCACTCAGGAGGCAGAGGCAGGAGGATTGCTGAGTTCACGGTGGCTTGCCTAGGCTACATAGTGAGTGCAGGGCCAGCCTGAACTACGAGACCCTCCAAAAAAAAAAAAAAGGTTAAAAAGTAGTCTATTTCAAGCAGTACATATTACAGACATGTTCGGAGCATCAAAAGTTACCTGATACTTATGATGGTTATTATGTATCAGAAAGAGTAAATTTACATTTCAAAATGCTAAAACACATACAATTATGTTGAGGCTATAAGCTCAAAGTGGAGGAAACATGGGAGGACTAAAAACTAATGACTTGTACTAGATGGTGGTAAAATATTTGGTGCAATTAGTTCCTAAAATAGCCTAAAAATAGGAAATGTACCCAATAAATTTGTACAATTAGTCAATGGAGATTTGAAGAATTGGTGAAAATGTTTATCTCTGCCACCACATTTGTTAAAGTGATAAAACAAAGTAATGAGAATAGAGTAAGATTGGCTGATTTCTGTTTTAATGTTTAAGTCTCTAATCCATTGTGATTTTACTTTAGTACACGTGAAAAAGATAAGTCTAGCTTTAGTTTTTGTCAGGTTGAAACCTGCTGCAAAACAGGTTAGGTAGAACTCTTAAGAGACATTGATTTAGGCAGAGACCTTATGAACAAAACCTCTATAGCACAAAAACTAGCAGAAAGAATCAACAAATGGGATCTCATCCTACTAAAAAGTTTCTGCACAGCAAAAGAAATCCTGGCACAACTAAAAGACAACCAACAACATTGAAAAATCTTTACTAGCTATTTCTCAGACAAAGGGCTGCTATCTAGAATATATAAAGAATTTAAATAAATCAGTCCCTCCAAGTTTAAAGACCAAATTTAGAAGTGGGCATCTGAAATGAACAGACATGTTTCAGAGGAAGAAGTAAAAGCAGCCAAAAAGCATATGAAGAAATGCTCAACATCACTAGTCATTCGAGAGATGCAGATGAAAATGACACTGAGATTTCATCTCACTCCACAAGGAATGGCTGCTACTGTGAAATTAATCAGCAATAAAAGTTGGCAAGGCAGGGCCGGAGGGTTAGCTCAGTGGTTCCGGCGCCTGCCTCACAAGCGAAAGGTCCTGAGTTCGATCCCCAGTAACCACATATAATGCTGGGCATGGAGACACGCCCACCAACAATCAACAC
>PVIC010013024.1:0-38674 GCA_004025085.1 Thryonomys swinderianus
TTTTCAAAAAATTTGACAGGAGAGAAAAGTCAAAAAAGAGGCAGTTGTTTTAAAATATTGAAAATATTAAAGCACTAATATGGAGAAATTAGCACATACAAGAGATAAGGAAACATTTAAGGCAATGTAATGCTTAGCCTGCAGAAGGGATGGTCCAGGGCCCAGGTGAAATGATAAACTTTATACAGAGGGTGTCACATCTCCTGGTTTTCCCAGGGCAGTTCTGATTTACACCTGTTGTCCTGGGATAATGATTAATAGAGTTACTCTTTTACTTTCAGGAGTATTCAGGCTTCCATGATAAATGATATGATTATTCTCCTTGGACAAGGAAAGAGGGTTTTTAAAAAAAATTCTCTGTAATAGAAAGAAAGGAGAAACAGTATATTTTTCCAGGGCAAATTAATAAGTTAGGTGAATGTAATTTGAGAAAGTTCTGTTCTCATGGTCTCTTTCCTCCAGGAAGTAGAAAGTAATCTTCTGAAGCTACTTTTGTAAGGGGGCCAGGCAAAGGGGGTGGGGATAGAGAGAGTGGAAAGGTTTTTAAATAGCTGTGAGATGGGAGAGATGACTCACAAGGGACACTAGGGTTACAGAGGGACTTCAAGGTTTAGTTAAAAGGACTGAATATGGAGTGGCACCAATGTGCATGGCTGCGGGGTCCTCCTCACCCCATGCCAACCGCTGTTCCTCTGCTCTACTGACACCAGCTTGGAAAAAGCAGAAAGTCAAATTTAAAAGCAAAGGTTGGAGTTTTGCCAGGGAGGAAAATAGGGCAAAGGAGAATATGCAAGAGGGATTGAAGCAGTGAACAAAGGGATTGGTATGAATAGAATATACCTACAGTTTAATATCCAAATACTATGTATGGTAGAAGTTAAACCTGGGAGTAGACAGTTGCTGTAGCAATATGGTAGACAAGGTAATAGGAAAGTTTCCTACTACAAACACCTGGAAATGCTGGGTTTACGGTGCAACTTACAGGAATAAAATGTAAGTTGCCAGAAATCAGAATGGAATACAAATCGAACCAACAAATCAGCCAGGTTCTAAAGTAGGTTCTCCCTAGGCGGCCCTAGAAGGAATATTCATGTTTTCAACACCTAAAAGAGGCAGAAGGCAGTCTTCAACGTTGTGAAGTGCAGGTTATCACTGAGAACGTGTATAAATCCCAGAACCACAAGAGTGGCAAGGTGAACCAGAAAATTTCCATGTAGTGTCACAAAAAAAAAAAGATAGCACAAAGGCTTACCTGTGTTCCTCTCAGTTCCACTTGTTATGGGAGGAAAACAGCGCCTTTTCAAATAAATATTAGATAATCAGAATACATAAGTTTGATATTAAATTGATAAAGTCAGCACAACATTGAAACCCTCCACTGCAGAAACTAACATAAAAATTGATTCTGGTCCAGTTCTGGAATGTATGATGGTTATTGTGAAATAGAAAATATTCAAAGGGAAACAAGGTGGAGGAATGTGTAATGAGGGCTAAAGAAAAAAATGTGATGTGATAAAAAAAAAAGGGAAACAAAACTTATGTATTTAGGGGTTGGGGATTGTGGGGTGAGTAGGGGAATGGGAAAAAATGAGAATTAAATTAAAAATGAGAGTGTCATATACTGAGACAAATTCCCAATATTGAGTGTGATCATGATATGATGTGTATATACAATGTACCAATAAAGATAAAAATTTAAAAAAAAGAAAAAAATTGATTCTGGTCTAAAATTTAACTACAACAAACAAAACTCCTAAAATGTATTTTATCAAGGTGATGGGATTTTTAAAAAATTTTATTTTTTTTGGTACATTGTATATATACATTGACAGGGGATTTTTATAGATAAAGACTATAGACTTATAGATGAACTCACTGAGGATGAGTTCATGATGTAGTCTTTTTCTGCCTATGGAAACAAACTATTTTCAGTAATAGGAGATATAATATACAAAAAGGAGATATTACAATATAAAATAATGTTATTAAGATAATAGGGGTTATAAAGTAATTACTTTGTAGTATTAAAGACACAAAAGAAGGAAGAAAATATACTAGGAAGAAGGAAGGCTACTTTGAAAAATAAATATAATTTTACTAAGTGAAAAATATGTAATGATTGAAACTAAAATGTAATGGATATATTAGATAGAGATAAGTGATCCCTTAGAAATACTTCAGAATTTAGAATTTCCAATGCAGAGATTTAAAAATGAAATGAAATTTAAAAATGAAAATATGTTTAAGAAATATCATTATATGATATCAATATTATCAGAATATGTTAAAAAGAGAGAAGATAGCAAAAATGTGAGAGGCAACATTTGACCGAAAATCTGATAGGACTGATGAAAACCTAAATTCTCCAGTGTGAGAAGCACACCTTGCCCTGATCAGTAAAAGTAAAGAGAAAAATAGAAGAACAATTTCATGTAGACCCATCATAGTGAAGCATAAATGATAAAGAGACAATTTGGGGGCACTACGGGAGATTGAGCTCAGTCCTTCATCTTGAACTGTATCTCCAGCACTTTTTCATTTTGAGACAAAGGCCCTTTCTGTTGCCCAGATGGACATAAACTCTCAATCCTCCTGCCACAGCCTTGCAAAATGCTGAGATCTCAGGCAGGCACTACTCTTCCTAGCTTGAAGAGATGATCTTAAAAACTGAAGAAAAGCCATATTACTTAGCAGGGCTAACAATCTGAATCACAACCATACAGAGTGTGTAGGGGAACCACTGCTTTCATCTATGGTTATTATATGGTATAGCCTTGTAGAGGTCTTTTTGGAAAAAATCAAACTTTAAAATGTATATATATATATATATATATATATTTATCACCATAATTTAACTTCTGATAGCTTATCTAAAAGAACATGTAGATAATATAACATGTTCAAGACTATTTATTACAAAGATATTTATAATGGTAAGAAAATCAAAAAGAACTTAAATTTGCATCAACATGAGACTGAGTAAATATATGATAAAATTCCATTCATTCCTTAAAAGAATGAAATCAACCTGTATGTAGCAACTTCTAAAAATATCCATCATATATGTGATAATAGGTCTGTTTCCTATTTCTAAGCTTCAGTTTCTTCATTTTTAAAACAGAGATAAAAGCATTTACATCTTTAGTTGATGCGAGTATTAGTTAATATAGGCACACAGACAACACTGCATTATTTTTCCTCTTTTTGTTATTTACTTCACATAGTAAGTATTTGTATAGTGGGAGGTACCATTCTAAGTTCTTTAGAAATATTAATTCATTACTCATATTCATAAGTTAAAAAGTAAAAAGATGTATGTTATAAATTATATAGGTGTATATATCAAATTTAATAGTCATCTCTGTCTCAAAGTGGATGGGAGGAATTAGTTTTTACTGCATATTTTATACACTTCTACAGATTTTGAAGCTTCATAAAGAAATCTTTTTTTTTTTTTTTTTTGAGACAGGGTCTCTCTTTGTAGTTCAGGCTGGCCCTGAGCTCACTATGTAGCCCAGGCAAGCCTGGAAGTCAGCAATCCTCCTGCCTCTGCCTCCTGAGCGCTGGGATGACAGGCGTGAGCCACCATGGCCAGCACTGTGGTATGTGGTATTGACGGCTGGTGGGCGTGAGTCTCCACGCCCAGCATTGTATGTGGTTACCGGGGATCGAACTCAGGACCTTGCACTTGCGAGGCAGGCGCCGGAACCACTGGGCTAACCCTCCGGCCCCACAAAGAAATCTTTATAAATAGGAATAATTAGCACACGTGCTTATAGTTAGGAAAATATTTCCTCCAAATATTATACTATGTACCAAACCTTTCTGTTCATAGATGGAAAATGTGTTTGCAGTTCTGTTGGTGAAACAAAATTCGTGACATTCACAATTTAAAGATGTAGAGGTTTAATTTGATTCATGGTCTAGGGATTTCGGTCCATGGTAAACTGGCTTGAAACCAGAAATAATCAGGTGGAACGGCCTGGTGGCAAATCCACTCACCTCATGGTGGCCAGAAAGCCAAGAGTAAAGAAGGAAGGAGCCAGAGACAGGAAAACATCCTTCTGGGTCATCCCCATGTTACACACATCTTTCAGGAAGACCCATCTCCTCAGAGCACATTTAGCTATGAATTCATCAGGGCATCAATCCACTGACGAGTATAGATCCAATCATCTTCCCCAAAACTCCACCTCAGAACACATGAGGGACACTGGGGGACATTCTGGCTCTAAAGTTAATAAGAAGGAATCACTAGATAAGAACAGTTGGTGCGAGACTATGCAGGAAGCAAGTGGAGCCTACTGGATGGGGCAGATGAAGTGAATCAGAGAACAGCAGCTACTGATGATTTGACTCTTCATTTGACTCTTCATTCTCACTTTTTGACTCTTCATTTTCACTTCTGGGCAGAAATTGGGAATTTATGATTTGGTTGGAGGATCCAGCATGAAAAATTCAGTCTGGGTTCTGATTTCTCTCTGAACTTACCCACATTCTGTTGAATGTTACTTAAAAATAACCTAAGTTGCCATGAAAAGTGAATCACTGCTAGGTGAGATGTATTTGACATTGACAATGAACACTCCATTGTTTTCCAACTTCCATAGTCATCCAGAATGCAAAAAAGCATTATTGGGCTTACAAGTGTGGAAATGTTAACCCCCTGTCTGTGGCACCTCTGAGACAATAGAATGTAGAAGAGGTTTCATAGCAATATATGTCCAGGGACATCTTTTTGTCTAATATCACAGAGAAATCTATAATATACTACATAATTCTAAGAAGCTTATTTTTCATCTTTTACTCTACCAGGGTGGCATCATAGAATCATAGGTTTGTTATGATAAGCACTGGCTAGCTTTTTGTTCTCTTGTTGTAAATTTTTTTGTCGTAAATTTTAATAAGTCTAAAATTGAAAGTTGTCTCACAGGTGCTAAAGGCTATTGTAACTGATTTGTGGCTTCCACCCTTTACCTAGGATCATTCCTTATATTTCCTAACCTAAAAAATGAACATATAATAATAAAACAAAAGCAGATCAGCCATACTACTTCATAAAATCTGCTCATTGCAACCATAAATATTCCTTCTGTCTGTGGTCATTGTTTAAAATCCGTTCCCCACAGAAATGAAATCACTGCTTTCAGTAGGATGAATCCATGTAATCTTTGCTCCACTTCAATACATTAACCATATATTAGATTGGTCAGGTTGGAAACAGAAGTTAAGTAACTTTTCAAAGGCTTTATAGGAGGAATTTCCTTGTAGGAGACAGTCTTGCCTGGTCTCGGTGCCTACTCTTCATTTTACTTCAGGTGTGGGACATGGCCAAAGAATAACCCAGATGGATTCTCTCATAGAGCTGAAGCAGCTTCCTCCTGAGCACTGGAAATAAAGACCAGGAAGACAGATGCTCAGTGGTCGGGAGAGATGGCAGTGGGATGGGCCATAAATGGTAGGGCTGAGCTTCAGCAAGAGCCTACTGTTGTGGTTTCTCTGGACAACCTCTGAAGTCCAAGAATGAGCTTACATTCCTCTTCTTAACCAGTGGCATATACCCCTTTAAAAATATATGTTTAATGAACACTAATGTCATAGAAAATAAACCTTTTTGGTATGATGATGTACTTTCCTCTTGTTTTTATAGCTGTAAGAGCCTTCTTTCTGCAGTTTTAAATCATTGGAAAAGACCACTGCAATGTAGAAATATTTTATTTTCCTTCTTATGTTCTTGCTTTAACATGATAACGGAATTTACGTATTTGGGGCCAAATGTGGAGCTTACTGCATCTTTCAAGTATCATATTCACACAAATCTTGTTTTGTGTAGAAAACTGAGTGGATATTGGAGAATATAAGACTTAATTA
Organism: Thryonomys swinderianus; assembly: GCA_004025085.1. Classification (NCBI taxonomy): domain Eukaryota; kingdom Metazoa; phylum Chordata; class Mammalia; order Rodentia; family Thryonomyidae; genus Thryonomys; species Thryonomys swinderianus. Next base: position 5,872 of record PVIC010013024.1, read on the forward strand.
TATTTTGTTATTACTTTTTTTTTTTTTTTTTTTTTTTTGCCATTGGAGCTTTAAGTCATTCAGAAAAAAAAAAAAAACTGGACAGAGAGGAAGTTGGGACCAAGACAAAGCTGTCAATCACCCCTCACCAGCAGGGATAGGAGACTCAGCATCAGTAAAGAGCCACAAATGAGAGCCAGGGAGAGGCTGGAAGCAGAAGACTAATGAGAACAGGGCCGCTGTGGGTTTCTCTAATCTTGCATAACTCCGTGTTTCCACAGGGCTTTTCAAAGCAGCATCTTGTCTCAGTGTGCGGGCGAGGCGCCTTGGGCGCAGGGCGGGAAGGGGAAACGCGGAGAACTTAGGCGAGCCCCGTGCGCGGTCTGCGTCGTGTATCCGGGCTCCTGCACGCTCCAGTGCAGTATCTCTGCAGGGTGAGAGGCTTCACCGCGAGCACTGAGGGCTGAGCAAGTCCGTTCAGAAACTTTTTCCCTGAAGATTCTTTTTTCAAAGCATACACAATATGTAAAAATAGGTAGAATTCCAAGAGACCGAGACAAATTGTAATTCATATCTGCCTACCCAAGTTTATTGTGCCCCAGAAGCAGCTGTGGTGGATTTAAGTACAAGAGAGCCACGCCATTTTTCTAAAACGTTAGATGTCGGGCTGCCTTCTTTCCTCAGGATCCGATTCTCTTGTTGCATCTGCAAACACGGAAATGATCATGTAATGTTTACACCACATTTGACTTGCTTTTTCCTTTGTTTATGCTGCAGCTCTTAATATGACAAATGCCACAGAGAGAGGTATTTAAAACCCCACCGTGTGCTGTGCGTTCAGTGATTGCAGTTTTAATAAATTTGCAGTGGTCCTGTTCCCGGCATCAGTCGTATTAGTTTGATGCCACTAACAGGTTTGACTTGCTGTGGTGGATAGAGTGTGGACTTCAAAACCAAACAAAGGAAAAAGTCATGAGCCTTTGCTGTCACTGGGGAAATGAAATCTGCATGACTTACCAGGGTGCATGCTCCTGAAGAGTTTGACCCCTTGGTTTTGACTTTAGGAGACATTACGCTCTGCTCTCATTTACACAGTTCTTGGGTCTTTTGCAGAAGAATGTTAAAGCAGGTCTGTAGTTACAGAACTGCCATTAAAATTACTCAGTGAAAGAAAAGTTCTATAATAATTATAGCATTGAACAGATAGCGCATCAAAGGATGGTTATATCCTCTTAAATTATAGTGTTAAAGAAAATATACTTGAAAATAAACCGTTCAGATGACATTAACATGATACTGCTTGAAATGAACATTATTATCACTTCACATATGTACTCTAGTTAAATTTTAATTTTATTTCTGCTGTATTAAAAAGAGATGTGCAGATTCAAATATATGTATGTATGTATATATATATACATACACACATAGAAGAAGAAAGTTCATTTTCTTTAATGAATTAATCTATCCAACAGAAATATTGAACAATATTCCACATACTATGTAGGACAGAACCAGCCATCACTTCTTCAACGGAGTGAATTTCAAAATATCATTATAAGATTCCCAGGTTTGGATTCATGCAAAGATGTGATGGAATGCTCTGAGAATTCTGTGGCAATACGGAGTTCAAATAATTTGTATACTTCAGGTAGCAAATATACAATTTTGAGGTTTTAATTAGTATATCCACTCGAAAGAACCTTTATCTACTATGCAAGGCCTGATATTTGGAAGAAACAATATACAAAAGCTCTAGACTCTCAAGAAAGCTGCGTGGCCTCAAGAGCCCAGCAGTACTGGGAAATCTCTGGCATACAAGCCACAGCTAGCTGATGGCTATCACTGAAAGCTTGAAAAGATTCACCATCACTGGCTTCCTGTGTTAAAGCCTCGGTTCTACCACCAGCTATCTGTGCAACTTTCAGAACATCACTAATCACTCTCTGCAGTAGTTTTTCCACCTACAAAAATAGTTAACACTACTATCTATCTCCTGACTTGTAGAATAAACTTAGATGATATATTTATAGCTCTCAGGAGGGTGGCCCAAAGAAACTGCTCCATACTTATTAATGCTATTTCTAGGGTTGATACAACTCTCATGCAACACAGATAGTGACATAAGAAAGCACTTAGGAAGACAATCACAGGTCTCTTTCCAATGTATTTAGGGTAAAACCAAAAAATTTCAAAGCAAAAACTAAATTTTCATGTAAAATAAATTCATTTTTATTTACTTTGATTCTATCTGATGAGTAATCATAGACCCTAAGTCTAAAATGGGCTCTCAAAATCATATGGCTTGATCCTTTCTTTCTTAGATGAAGAAACTTGAGACCAGCCAAAGAATTACTTTGCCCAAGTTAGCAAAGGAACTTGAATATGTTAATTCCTACACCAGGACAGCTTCCACTAGCCACTCTTGATTCTTTCATTTTTTTTTTTATATTTGTGTTGTGTAAATCAATAGTTTAGAGAATTCACATGCTGTAGTATTAGTTAGACCTGAGTGTTAATCCTGACCAGGTAATTTACTAGTTAAGCAAGGTTGGGCAATTTACTTGACCTCTGAAAGTCAGTTTCTTCATTCATGAAATGATGGCATCGTTGCTTAGAACTTAAGAGTCCTTAAAGTGGACTAAGATGGCATGCACCGAGATTCATGGGAGCTCTTTGACAAGTACTGCTTGTCGTTGGTATTGTTGTCTATTGTTTACATTTTTATGAAGCTAGATCACATCTATCCAGAGTTTCCTACTGGTTTGGCTTCTCAAATTTCCTAAGTAGAATGTCAACATTACCAACTGCTCATCTGGCTTCCAAAGAACATAAATCTACCCCCAATCAGCAATGCTTTGTACCTGCATTCTTGGTACTTGTTAAAGATTATAACTTTGGTTCGGCATCACTGTGATGAGTGATGTAGGGAAGCTTATGCAAGGAGCTGTACAAAGCTCTGTATTGCAAACCAGAAGGAATACACTGTCTCTACCCCCCCCCAAAAGGAAAATAACATGAAAGTAGAAGTAACTTTAGTGTACTGTCATTTTATTCATTACAGAAATGCATAGTAATCAAAAATCTTGCTTGGAATATTGAGTCATTTTATTACTACTGCATATTTGTAAATCACAACTGAGAAATTACCTGAGGAAAAAAATGCCTTTCATGGGAAACTGGCATTTCGTCTTCCACTCCTGTAGTGAATACTGTGTGATTCATTTTATTTTATGTTTTGCCCTAGCTGGCATGTATCTTAGAATCTAATTTGAACCTTGGCCATAGTATCTACTTCACTAAACTTGACCAGCAGTTACTTCTGTTTTATAATATACTGTTACTTCACTTAATTTGTGGTCATACCATTGTTTTTTAATTTCCTCCCAAAAAAATTCAAGAAAAAAATGAGGCGCTCTATTAATGGAACTCTTCCTCTAAGTGGCTCTCAAACATCCATGTGCATCACACGCATCTACAGACCCCCTTAAGAGGCACAGTCTCAAGGCATGTTTCTTCGAGATTCAGACTTGACAGATGTCTGATAAGGCTTTTTAGTAACACCCTAGTAATGCTTCATGCAGATAATTTATGAACCACTTTAGGAAACATTGACCTAAGGGTTTTTACTTGGGTGTCTTTATTCCAGATGAATCATAAAAATCTAAATATAGTTAGCTTTTCCACAGATAGGATAATATAAATGTCAGGATACATCCAAATTTATCCATCTATATTCCACTTAATGAGGTAACTCCTAAAGATACAAAACACATCAAGACGTGTATTAGTTAACTCTCTGTTACTGTAACAAAACACCTTAAATGATCATCTTAAAAGAAAACAGGTTTATTTTGATTCACAGTTTCAAAGGTATGAGCCCATGGTCTTTTGGTCCTATTGCCTGAGGTGGCATTTTTTTATTTTTTACATTTTATTGGTACATTATATATACACATCACAATTACACTCCACATTGAGAATTTGTACCTGTATATATAACACAACTTAATTCTCATTTTCCCCCCTCCCCCACTGACCCTACCTCCCCCACCCCTAAATACACTAGCATTATTTCCTTTTTTTAACCTTCAATTTTTTTCTTTCATTATTTACCCCTAAACCCCATTACCCTTTGAATACTATTTCACAATATCAATCGTGCATTCTAGAACACATTTATAGCTTCAGTTTCTCATATCAGAGAAAATTACGATATTTGCATATCTGTGGCCTATTTATTTCACTTTTGAGTATGTCCCAAAGGTACATGCATTTGAGTAGAAATGATTCAATCTCATCCTTCTTTATGGCTGAGTAATACTCCATTTTATTTAAAAAGCCACATCTTCTTTATACAGTCTAGAGTTGATGGGCATTTGGGTTGTTTCCAAGATTCAGCTATCACAAACTGAGCTGCAAAACAGGTTAGGTAAAACTCTTGGAGACATTGACTTAGGGAAAGACTTTATAAACAAAACTTCTATAGCACAAGAACTATCAGAAGAAATCAACAAATGGAATCTCTTTCTACTAAAAAGCTTCTTCACAGCAAAAGAAACCATCAGCAGAGCAAAAAGGCAACCAACAATATGGTAAAAATTCTTTACTAGCAATTCCTCAGACACAGGGCTACTTACTATCTAGAATATATAAAGAGCTTAAAAAAATCAGTCCCCTCAAATTTAAAGACCCAATTCAAAAATGGGTACCTGTAATGAACAGACACTTTTCGGAGGAAGAAGCAAAAGCAGCTAAGAAGTATATGAAGAAATGCTCAGTGTCACTGGCCATTTGAGAGATACAGGTGAAAACAACTCTGAGATTTCATCTTACTCCACAAAGAATGGCTGCTTTCTCGAAATTAGTCAGCAACAAATGCTGGCAAGGTTGAGGAGAAAAAGGAACCCTTCTCCACTGTTGGTGGGACTGCAGACTGGTACAGCCATTATGGAGATCAGTGTGGTGATTCCTCAAAAAACTAGGATTTGAGGTCTCATTCTACCCTGCTATTCCCCTGCTGGGGATATACACAAAAGAATTACATGATTCCTATCAGAATGACATATGTGTACCCATGTTTACAGCAGCTCAGTTTGTGAGGTGACATATTACATCATAGAAAGATTTATAATGGAAGACCGGATGACCAGTGAGAAAGAGAAAGATATTAGAGAAAGATGCCCCTTTCACAGCCACACACCCAGTGACCTTGCTTTTTCTCACTAGCCCCCACCTATTAAGAGTTCACCACCTCCCAGGAGCACTAGGGCCAGCAACCAATTCTTTAACACATGAGCTTCCAGCGTTCATTCAAATTATAGCAACTTGGCTCATTTCTTAAAATGTTTTTTAATTCAGTGAGGAAAATGGACAGGCCAAACAAGTACAGCAAAAAAAGCGAAATCTATCTACCGTGGTAATGGCTTGCATAGGGTACATACACAGGACAGAAGAGGTAACAAGAGTTACTCAGGTAGTGAGAGGTTCAGAAAGATGAGGTCTCTCTGAAGTTTAACTGATGAAAGGCTGCTCGTGGTGTGGATAACAATGAGAAAAGAAAAAGAAAAGATCAGGGAAAGAAATATTCCTCATGAATGCATAGCCGGAACCTGGCTTCTAACGAGGGAGTAAAACACAGGCTCGCACTCAGATGCTGTTCACTAGTAGCCTCTTTTGGATCCTCCTCAAATGGGGAGATAATTTCTGGCATGTCAGTGTGGGAAACTGGTCTGGCAGCAGGTTCCCCATTTGGCTTCCAGAGTTCCATCTGAAGGGCCACAGAAACGTCCGCGGGGCAGCCCACCATAGTGGGGTAGTGTGTGATAGTTTAGCTTAAGATTGCTGTGGCTCCTCTTTCTCTTTCCCAGGTAAAATTTCGAGGGCCAAAAATTAAATACATGCATACATACATATGTACAAACCTTATTTTTATAAAATCCAGATTCACTCTTTTCAGAGTACAGGTATCTTCCTGAGCTTGAGTAAAAAAATGTCTTTAGGGCCGGAGATTTAGCTCAGTGGTTCCAGCACCTGCCTCACAAGCGCAAGGTCCTGAGTTCGATCCCTGGTAACCACATACGATGCTGGGCATGGGGACTCATGCCCACCAGCCATCAATGCCACATACGTCAGTGCCACGCGTGGTGGCTCGCACCTGTAATCCCAGCACTCGGGAGGCAGAGACAGGAGGGCTGCTGAGTTCAAGGCTTCCCTGGGCTACATAGTGAACTGAGGGCCAGCTGAACTATGAAGCAAGACCCTGTCTCAAAAAAAAAAAAGTCTTTAGTAGTAAACTAAGAGTTTTGATAAATGCATCGTGGTTATATAAGAGTAGGAAAAATGGAGTGAAACATGCATGGAAGCTTTTATATTGTCTTTGTAACTCTTTCATAACTCTAAAATAATCTGAGTAAAACTTTTTAAAAGATAAACTAAGAAAGATTCATATTCTAATAAAACCATTTTAGTCTCTTGTCCCACCAAAGAAGGTGAATTTCTTTTTAAAACTTAAAAAAGTGAACCAGAACGGAAGTTCAACTTTTTTTTTTAGCAGATGGTTAAAGTCCTAATACAGTCTCTGAACCAGTTCATCAAAAATATTCTCAATAGTTGTTCTATCTACACCTAATGCCAAACTGAAAACAAGTCAACCTCATGAAGCTCATGTCTGATTTACTTGGTAAACATTTCTTGCTCATACTCATTAGTCACCATCCATACTTACAAGCTAGAAAAACATTATCATCTGAAAGGCCACAGAAATGTTCCAACCCAAGCCACTTTTAGAGAATCATGATGTTATGGAGGCAGGCAGCCATTTCTCTGAGGACAGAGAGAGGAGGAGCCCCTGCTTTGGAGGATGACGAACCGTTCTCTAAAGATGAACCACGGCAGGGGTAAACCACCTCGGGCAGTTTTCTGCTTCAAAAAGGACACAAAGGAAACCATGGTAGCTCACCAGGACCCAGTTTCTTTGTTTTAACTACCAACAGTTAGGAAAGAGAGACCAGGTGTTTATTTAAGCTTGTCATTATTACTGCCAGATTTTTTTTAAAGATTGCAAAACAGAAGAAGAATGTGTTGAGAAATGAAAGACCCCAGAGCTTCCATGTGATTCCCATCTAATCATGACTGAGCCAGCCAATTTTTTGAAAAAAAAAAAAAAAAAGATATTTAAAATTTAAAAAAACTAAGTGTGCCCTTTTCATTTTTTGTAACAAGAGGTATCCTAACAAGAGGTATCTTCAATTCAATAATTTTTAAAACTACAGTGCTTTATGAGATTGTCTAGTTATGAACAGATTCACCTGCTCCACACAGATTAGCATCCATGTTTTGCTAAAATGGTCTAAAGAATTAATTTTAAAGGATGACTCCTTTCTTAAATAATTCAGTTTAAGCATGGAGGTAAGCACATGTTTTTAACACCTCGCAGAAGGGTATCAACATGATCCGCCTCCGGAGGCAGCAGGCTAAGGCAGGCTGACATTTAAAAAATAAAATAAAATAAAGCTCTATCTCTTTGAAGTTAGTAATGGCCTTCATGAGTCACTGAGATATGCTACAGATCAAAATAGCTCTGGAAAAAAGAGTAAAGAGTCTGGGTTCAAAATTTGCCTCCAGGACTTTGTGTGTGTTAGGTGCTATGTTAACTTCTTTATGTACATCTTATTATTTAATCTTCATCAAACTATTGGAAAGTAATAACTATTATTTTCTGGATGAAGAAACTAAAGTTCTAAGAAGTTGAGCAATAACCCTTATCAAGTAGCTGGTAAACAGAGACGTTAGAGTTCAAATATAGATCTACAGCCTGCACACTTGTAAGGGTGTCTATTACATGTGAGCACAAGGAAATTATTCAATTGATAAGGTTTTGATTTCCCAGTTTCTAAGATTTGTCATAAGAAAAAGATCTAGAATGGTATTTTTATAGTACCAGATGAAAAATTTCTTTAAGATGTTGACTGTACAGAATATTATAAAAAAAAACTTAGTGAATTGACTGTAAAAATAAAACAATCTTTAGGCAAGAGACTATTGTCTAAAAGGCCAAAAAGAAACTTTATATATATGGAATAATTTTTACATTTTTTCTTGATACATACTTCTGACGCTTTAGGAAGTTTTGTAAGTTTTCTTAATCTTTAATTCTGTCACCAAATGAGTTCTCACAACATAATAAAAAGCTCAGAATACTTGTATTAGAAGTTAATTTAGAGGCAAGGATGGCTCAAACTGAGAAACATCCATGACTTTCTATTTTGAGAAGTGACTATAGCATTATTAAGTTTCTATTTCAATATATTTACTGTAACAGAAAGCTAACTGCATTTAGGGTTATAGACAAAAGTGGAAGAATTATTATTCTCCTTCACTTCCATTTTTAAAGTATTTGTGCATTTCCCTTTTGAATATTGGCCTTGATATTTAAAATAGACCATTTGCTCCTCACACTGGACAAGCACATAAAACTCTCAAAAGGCTATTAACTGGCAAAAAGCAGCATCACACCAGTAGCTTTGTTTTGTGTCTTAATTCTATCAGTTGGGCTTCATATAAATGAAATACTATTAGTACACACACAGTGATTATTGTACCTACACCTTTGTAAATTGTGCTTTTAACCTTCGCAGAATGTTTTTCTTCATCTCTACTAACATTGTCACTATCTTTTTCATTTGTTTGGTATTTTCCCATTCTTTGGTATTCTTCAATGCTTGTCTTTGCAGAATATAGCTTGATTTTTTTAGGTAATCCAATCCAACGGACTCTGTTTCTGAAAACTTGCTTCTATTGTTTATAAGAACATTTTACTTATTTTATTATGTATTCTTTTTTGTGGCATTTCTTTTGTGTACTTCTTTTTAAATTCCTGGAGGATTGATTCCTTTTTAATTCTCCAATTTATCCTATTCCACTGGCAACAATATTATATTATGGTGGTTTATTATTTTTTACATCCTTAGTATCCAGTCCCCACTAATTTGAGCCAATACTAATTTGAGTCAATACTAATTAGTTTAGGTCCCATGGTATCCTGTCTAGTTTTCTCAACCAAGGAAAGAATCTTATCTCACTTTGATTTCCTATTTGACATCATCCCTCATCACTTGCCATTCCCCTCAATTATTTTCTAAAGTTTTATTTATCTCTAAAAATTGGACAGCTTTATAACCCATAGTTAAATAGTTCTGCTCACATAGATCACCCCTATTTGTGCTCACAATTCCTTTTCTGTGTTCTGTCCCCTTCTGTTTTCAATTTCTTATTCCTGAAATATGTTCTTCATTTGTTCTTTCGGTGACAATGTGGATAGTAGACTCTCTCTCTGCCTTTGTATGCTTGAAAATATCATTATTTTTCACTGATCATTCAAGTCAGCATCGAAAGCCATGTTGGCAGATACTTCCCTTCAGCATTATCCTGTGCTTTTGTACTTAGTGATGAGAAACTTTCAGTCATTTGAACTATAATTCTTTGGTTAGTAATCTAGGTCTTTTGTCTGGTAATTTTACATTTTTCTCTTAGGAAAAGCAATGTTTGTCTTATAACTTATCAGAGTATCTGTCTTGTTACTTATTATTGCTCAATACATTATACAAAAACTTACTAAAAGCTAACGTAGTCTGATCACCTCATTGTTTGCATGAGTCAAGAATTCCAGAGTGGCTCCGCTGAGCCATTCCCAGGGCGATGCTCCGGCTGAAGGTGTTGGCCACACCTGCCCTTCGCTGAAAACCCGGCCAGCCCGGAGGATCCAGGCCAGAGGCGGCATCCTTACAACTGGGTGGATATCGATGCTGGCTGATGCCAAGTCTGTGTCTCCCGTGGAGGAGCCTCCACAGGTAGACTGAGTGTCCCCACAACATTGTGTCTTGCTTGCACTATGCTTGCCTGGGGTCAAACAGAGAACAGGAGAAACATTTTGCAGTGGCCCAGCCATACACAGATGCCTCTCTCCCTTTCTATTTGTGAAAAGTGAGTCACTAAATCCACCTCAACTCTCAGAGAAAAATTAGATCCCACCTTTCCAGGAAAAGACTCACAGACACACTTTAGAATCATGAGAGTGTGAAATTATTACTAATTACTCTATAGACTCTTTTTCCATAGTGGTTTGTAATTCCACTGTCCCTTGGAAACATCAGGCATTTTTCAAGCACTTCTGTAAAGTCCACATTCCCAATGTTTCAAATTTATTCTCCCAATTTTTTAGATAATCTTTACATTTTACTTTCATTTTCACTTTGGGCTAAAGGCTTTATGATTTCTTAAATACAATCATTTCACTAATTCTTTTTTTGACTTTCTCTCCTCCCTAGGTTTTGTGTCAAATTCAGGTATTGTATTTTTAATTTTCAGGGTTTCTATTATTATTAGAATTATTTCCTTTTTAGAATTATCCATTTTTCTTTTTGTTTCATACTTTCTTGTTCTTTAAAATAAGAAACATGTTTATTTTTTAAATACTACTGGCTTTCCCACTGAGCTACATCTCCAATCTTTTTTTATTTTTGTTTTGAGACAGAATATCTCTTAAATTGATCAGACTAGGCTTGAACTTGTGATCATCCTGCCTCAGCCTCTCAGAGTGCTGGAGTTACAGATGTGTGCCATAACTGGCTTTTATTCTTTTCAAATTCTTACATCATTTTTTTCATAGCTTTATTTTCTTACAAAGTAAGAAAGAGTCTATAATCTCCTGGTTATAGAATCCACTGCATTTCTTACCATTTGTTTTCCTCATCTGTTTTAAAACGATGACTTGCTCCTCCAACGTATTCTGCTTCAAAATAACTTCTCCTTTCTCTAGTACTTTTAGAGGTCGCTTTGAGGAAGGCTTCCCATGCCTCCATTCTAATGAGGTGTTGCGAATGGGAGTTAAGGCCCCAGTCGGTCATATTTCGGAGTTCAGTTTGCCTCCAGTCATGAAGGCAGCAGCACGCGGACCCACATGCTGGCTGTAGTCCTGAGACAGCTTCTTCATCTTTGCACACAGCCAAGGGCCACTTCACTCCTGCCCTTTGGTTTCCAGCAGCGAGCTGTCATCCCCTCCTCATCTTTGACGCTGCACTGCTAGAGAAATCAACCTTCACGTTCCTTCTTTGTTTAGAGAAGCAGGACTCAGTCTATCCTGCTTCTCTCACTTTCTAATGCAACTGACTGATACATTTGTCTTGCTCTCGAACGGCTTTTTCTTTTTAGATAATCAGAACTGGTCTCTCCTCTAATATTGCTGTACATTTACACGAGTTAGATGACTTTGTACCATATGATTAGCAGTCTTCACACTTAGAACTATTATGTATTGTATGTAAACTCTATCCAGTGAGATGTGTAAGAAATAAAATACATATCATTACTCAAAAAGATAGTATGTAAAGGCGAAGTTTTTATTCAACTGGAAGATGAGTCTCAACTTTAAAGCTACTTTAACTAACTGATTACTGTTTGCAAGTAGAACACATAGCCATGTATACATCAATAGATAGCTTTCCTACATTGCAGAAATATCCTGTTATAAATTAATTTTATAATAGCATTTCTAACCAGGGGACCTAGATCTGGACCCTGTTTTCTTAACATTTATGCTATGTGCATAAATGATTTATTACTTCGATTGAGTTGATCTTAGTCATTGTGATAAGAAATGGACTATTATGGGGGCCGGAGATTTAGCTCAGTGGTTCCGGTGCCTGCCTCGAAAGCGCAAGGTCCTGAGTTCAATCCTGGTAACCACATACAATGCTGGGCATGGTAACTCACGCCCACCACCAATCAATACCACATACCACAGTGCAGGGTGTGGTGGCTCACACCTGTAATCCCAGCACTCGGGAGGCAGAGACAGGAGGATTGCTGAGTTCCAGGCTTGCCTGGACTACATAGTGAGCTGAGGGCCAGCCTGAACTACAAAGCGAGACCCTGTCTCAAAAAAAAAAAAAATGGACTCGTATACCTGAAAACTCTCTAAAATTCTCATATTCAAAAGAGCCCTCTCCTAAATGTCTCAAGTTCTTTCCTTCGTGACAGTGTGTGACTATTGCTCAAACTTTTCCAAAATACCAATAATTTTCCAAGGTAGAGCTAGCCAGATCATGTTACTTCATGATAATTCCATTTTGAGAAAGAGGTCCCAAGGCCATCCAACACAGAGCAAAGAATGTGGACTCTCCGTTTTCTCTGAAACCTCAACTCTATTTAGTCAAATTCATACTGTTTTCTTGGCTCCTTTCACTTTTACCAAAATAAGGCCAATTCTTCCAAAGTTCTGCCTGTTTCTCTTTTGGCTTTGTCTCTTTTTCTCCACAAGGTCTCTATGACCTGTATGATCTCACTAAATGAATTATTTTTATCTCTATCAGGGAATCTTGATGATTTCTCTTCCTGTATAAAAATACCCCTCTGCATTTCTTCTTCAGCCAACTAATGTAGTGAGTTTAATAGGAAAAGCTTATTTCATCTTTCTTAAAATCAAGTCTTCCTGCATATTCAAACTAGGGATATAGACCTTAATAATAATGAAGTAAAGAAAGACGAAGTTTAAATATTCATGATTTTCAATTGAATCAATGAGCTAATTCTACTACACTAAATGACTAGATGACTGGAAATAAAAACTTTTGGAAATTTATATTTCTAGAAGAAAAGGCTTTAAAAGGAGGACTGCTATTCTTTGAATTTTTAGACTTTACATTTATGTTAAGTTTAGCTCTGAATATCACAAAATAGGAAGAACTGACAAGTTCAAAAGTGAACAGTCAGAATGCAGAAGAACTAGTGTCACATTTGGCAACATGAAAATATTTGTTGGATATTTTTTCATTCACGTATAGTGTTAAAAGTAGGAAATAGGTGTTATGGACAGTAATTATAAAGAGACTGATTTTAATTTGCTTTGATTTCCACACTATTCTTTAAAAAAAGATTTGATCAAAATGGCCTACTATAGTGATATAGGTTCCCCATAAATAAAAATATTCAAGAAAATAATAGATTGCCATTTAATTTGAATATTGAGGCAAAGTGAATAGATTATATCAGTAAGAACACTGTTTGATTCTTTATTCTAACTGTCCTAGGGGACAATCTCAAGAAGGCAGAAGAAAAATGCCTAACTGATCAAAACAGCAAAGAACTTTTTTGAATAATTAGTTTCCTTTTTCTACAAGAGACTGGATGAGGGAAAAAAACAGTCAAAAGTATGATACTAATCACCATGTAGTTCTACCCTACTCTTTCACAAAAGATTAAAAATTCCTTTGGAAGATAAGACTAGTACACTACATATACAACAAACAATGAGAATACGATGATTAAATATGAACAAAGACTATGAGACAGAATGTTTAAATGTCAGTAAATGGCAAAACAATAACTTTGGAAGTCAAGGGGGAGTACAGCAGGTTGGGCAAGCAGGCCATATGAAAAAATGTTAAGCCCAGTTTGATTTTAAAATGATCAACAAACTGACATACTGAATTATTGTGCCCAAGCTGCCATAGGTTTTATGGACTATTCATCCATAATTTTCCCTAAAGTAGCTTCAATTGTGTGTGCATGGCCGCCTGTATGTGTGTAGAGTAATGCACAAGCATGTATAAATATGCATATTTGCACTTATGCATAGAATGATATTTGACAGTACTGATATTAAAAGTGAAATTTCCAGGAGAACTTCTAAGCTCCTTTTTAGGAAAACAACACATCTTAGATTCGTTTTTATTTCTTGAGTTGGTCTTACTTATCTATGATGCTCCAGTTTTTCAAAACTTTGCACTGCTTCCAGTAACCCCCAGAATCAAGAAAATGAACAATAGTAAGGATAGCAACAAATGAAAAACATCCAAGGAAATTAGCATTGTTCCCTATTAAGTCTGTGCTCAAAGTATAGTTCAAATGTTGTCCAGTAGACTCGGAATTGATCTATACTTGCTCTAGAAACCTAAAGAAGAGGTACATAAGAAATCCTCAAAATTTATACTTGAGTGAAATAAAAATTAGGATCTACACCAGCTATGGAATAAAGGCACTTAATATTCCCATAGGAATTCCATGGCTAATAACTATCACAGAGAGTTATTTGGCTAGTATTTAAAAGAAGAAAATTTTGTCTCCAGGCTTAGAAACACATTCATTGTTCCAAGGACCTCAGAAGACACAGTTAGCCCAAAGGCATTCTAATTGAATTTTGAGGTCTATTGTGGCCCAATCATAGATATTTTAAAAAATAAAATGAAACAAGGTTCTGCTGCTCATTTGGTGTAGGTAAAAAAAATTTGCACAGAGTAAAATCTAAATAGGAAATTATAAATTCATTTAAATTTGAAGGTATTGGGTATTAACTATAAAATATGATTGCACTAGGATATTAGGTTAGAGCCAAAGACTCTATGTCTGAAAAAAAAAAGGCTGAATTACTGGCTGACATTCTTTGTCTGAAAATTAGGCTGGGTAATATAAATTACATTCTATCCCAGAGAGATCAGAATTCAGCGAGATGAAGTGTTACATGCACAGAAATAGTCATCATCTGTGAAGAACTGTGTATTCTTGTGATGAGAAGTTATTGACAATAACATCATTATTCTTTATTAACAAATATTGCAGTTGGCCTATCATTAATTCCAAGAAAAGTCTGTATGGACATGAATAAATAAAGCTTCAGGAAAGACAAATAGAGCTTCATGTGGGGTCTATGCCTGATATGATTAGATTAAAACTGTTTTGGAACAACTATTTTGTTTGCATTGTCCCTCCTCTAGGCTTTTCTCTTAAAGAATTTATAAATTCTCAATCTATTGGGTATAATTTAGTGACGTTCACATCTTCTTCAGCAGTATGCTTCGCTGGTAGGTTCCCAGAAGGTAACGATTTGCTCCCCTTGCTCTCTAGTTTAAATCAGTGCTGTGATCTCTGGTGGTGGAAGGCTCTGGTTCTGCAGAAACCCCCTAATCCTGTTTACCACAACAGGAGTCTATCACCATAGAAATGATAGCTGAGAGCCCACATTCAACATCTCTGACTTCACAGCAAGGCCTTATAAGAGGCAAAGCCAAGAGACAAGGAGGAGCAGAGTTTATGAGAATAGTAGAGACTCTGTTGCCTGGAAAGAAAGGGGGATTGTCCAGATTAAAATAAAAATGCATGAATGAGCTACGTTGTTGGGTATGCTGTAGTTTATTTTCTGTATAATACTGCCTGACTAAAAGTAGTAATTTGGAATCTTATGTCATGTAATAGTTTGCTTTCCAAAAGGTCAGCATTTTCCCTTGATTGCCTTTGTTTCTTATTGAATTAAGAAACAAGCAGATTCTAATTAATCGTGCTGCAAAATTGATGTTCTTTGGTCAAAGATTTCCCTTTTCACGATGTATCGTTTTGTTTGTGTGTTTATTGTGTGTGTTTGTCTTGTCTTGTTTCTATTAACAGAAGAAAGTGAACCTGAGCAGGATACTAAAGGTATTCTTTTTTTTTTTCAACTATTTGTATTGCTTCACCTTAAATGCATGGCTCTTTTCAATGGTTTATTTTCACTGACCTCCAAACAACTCTCAAGTACGATTATTTTGTTAAGAAACAGCAAGTGACCTATGGGGAATATGAAGTTACCGCATATAACTAACTGAGTGTTAGTGGATGGACTGCTTTGTTATATGAATTGCTTATTGACCATCTACATTTCTTAAGAAAAGACTGAGGCATCAGAAATGTTTAAATTGGGAAACTCTGGAAACACAAGAAAATGAAATGTAATAAATCAGCTTAGAAGTATAAATCCAACATAGTTTGGAATGGAAAATTACTCTTCAAAACAGACTTCTTTTGGGAGAGGTAGGATTAAAATTTCAGAGAAATTTCAAAACCAAATTAGGTTTTTATTGTCATTATTTCAACAGGACAAGCAGTATTATGCAATTTCTCCAAGTCAATAAATCTTAAGTTGTTTCATTGTAGCTGCATACAGATATGTATATTTCATGCAATATATTTCGAAGACAGTGACTGGAAATCAGATTTTTCTGGGAAAAACCCTATTGTGGAACAAGAGTTTTCCATCACAAAAAAGTACCTTGAATTCTGAGTAAACCCCACATTTTGAAACCTTTAATCTTCACAAATTCTCATGTAATACATTCTTGATGTTAGAGGTTAATGAGACTGTTAATATTTAAAGCCACACTTCCTCAGAATCTCAAATACAATGCAGGTTAACTACTCCTTATCCTAAATACTTGGGATCAGAATGTTTCAGATTTCAGAGTTTTTAATATTTTCAGATATTTGCATAGATTTCATGGATTAACCAGCTTTAACCAAAAATCTAAAATTTAAAATGCTT
The DNA here is from genome assembly GCA_004025085.1 of Thryonomys swinderianus. Taxonomy (NCBI): domain Eukaryota; kingdom Metazoa; phylum Chordata; class Mammalia; order Rodentia; family Thryonomyidae; genus Thryonomys; species Thryonomys swinderianus. The sequence goes on from PVIC010013024.1 coordinate 22,199, forward strand.
CAAAACTGGAATTTTCCAAGGGTCATCCCTGTGCTAAAAAAAAAAAAAAGTCAGATTTCAAACCATTTCAGATTTCAGGCTTTAAGGAATGTTCAACCCAGTATCTGAATGTTTTCCTCTTTCTAAATGTCAGCCTGCACGTAACCAAGTTCAAATAAATACATTTCACCTAGTTTTGTATGATTTTTGTCAAGTTTTTTCCCCATATTTATTCCTACTAATAATTAGTTTTTTGAATCATGTAAGAACTTCTTTAACAGAAGGTAGAAAAAATCATAACAAAAGAAAAAAATAAGAGAACGTAAAATGCATGTGAGCTCATCGTGTCCTTTGAAACAGGTGATAGAAATTGATCAGAGACGTACATATTCCTGATTCCCCGCTTCCCAGGAGTGCGAAGTAGCTCCTCTCAAGCCAAGCTGCTAGGGACGCAATTTGGGCTCTCTGTTCCTTGCGCTTCCCATTATTACACCAGCAGGACAACGTCCGGAGCATGGCTTCTTGTCCTTAATACATACCATTCGTAAGATGAAAATCAGTAACAGGACATCATGCATCTGAAAGTACTTCGGAAAAAATGGAGGAGATGGAGGAGGGGCGGTGACGGATCACCACATGATTGTGTTATAAAAGACTGAAATTCCAAACTGCTTAAGCCTAACTTTGTAAGACTCTCAACTGGCGATTTACCTCTACAAAACCCCCCAAGAGAAACAGCGCTCAAAACTCGTGACCAGATTCCATTAGGAAAAAAACTGGTGATGAATGTATTACCTGTGTGTATTTTGTCGCAGCAGCAGACCAGTAACTTGCCTTTCAATAGACAGAACCATATGTAGCAAGAGGAGCTGGATACGTTTTTTCCTTTAAAGATCCACAGTAAAGCATTTCCCAAATGACTGAGTAATTTCAAGTGCAATTTATTTGTTTATGTAACAAAAACTAACGTGTTTGTTTACAATGTAAACAAAAGCACAAAATAAGGATATTTGATGTACTTAAAAAATAAAAAGAACATAACACATTAGGTTTTAAATTGGTGACCTAGAATTTGTTTTCAGCCTGTGGCTACCACTAAAATAATGGGGTTTATAACTGTTTTACGCCCAAGTATATTATTGCACATACATTGTTACCGTGGAGGTTAGTCTGGCATTTATTTTTAACCACAGTTGACTTTATTGTTCTCAATGGTTGTTAAATGTTTTAAAATTCCTTTCAGCATCATTTCACCTTTCTTATTTACAACTGGGCACAAAAACCCATGGGTAAGAATATATTGGTTTTATCGCTGGTTAAGCTCAATTGAAAAAATAAAGCTTTTTTATTCCATCTAATGACTAGACTAACAATTTCTATTTCCTCACCTTCCTCATCCTCTTCCCACCCTTTCCTGCTACTTTTAGTTGTTGAATGAAGCTCTGGCATGGTGAATTTCCCACTACACACATACCATGTACAAGTCCCTTTGCCCTCCCCAGAGAAGTCATTCATTCATTCTTTCATTCAGCAAACATTGATTGAGCCCCTACCATGTACTAACTATGTAAGTATCTGGAGATACATCAGTTAGTCTGCATTGATGAATAAACCAAACCTTGCCCTTGTGATGCTTATGTTCCAAAAAGAGTAGCATTCAAACAAAGAATTGATTCAGCATGTATGAAATAGCAATAAAGAAATGATAATGGAGAAAAATAAGCAAGGGTAAAGGGAATAAAGACAAGAAAGCATTGTAATAGTGATACATTAAAATGGTAAATCCAAAGATACTTAAACTTCCTTTGAAAATAGAAAGAAACCAATACATTGAAAAAAAGGGGGCGAGTCTCTGTTTTATTTTTTGCAGAAAACATGAGTCAGGAGAGACCAGCTTCCCTGGTCTATTAACTTCTCTTAACCCACTGCACTTTAACAATGGAAGCCATAGTCAGCTAATGGTATATCTGCCCCCTTGGCGAATGAGAAGAGCTGGGAATCACTGCAGTGCCATATCCATAAAGCTGTGTGCATTACCAACAGCACTTTTCCATGTACCCTCATGTTCCCTACTACAGGACCCAGAAAGTTCTAAGGTGGAGCAGAGAAGAAACTACTTTAACTCCAATGTCGGCATAAACTGTAAAGTGGCAATCAACTCTGACTTGTTTATTCTTCCACATAATGTTTAGTTGTGTTGTGCAATATGGAGCATCAGGGGTTTTGCAATGAGCCCAGATGACATTTCAAATAATGTAGCACCAGCCAAAAGAGGAAAAATAATAGCTGCAAATTAGAACAAAATAAGCCCTCCCTGATTACTAAATTTCCAAGAATTTTAAATTCCCCAAATTAGAACATTTGCCCTTATAAATTAAAGCAGATAAAATAATCTAGATTTTATTCTTCCTCATTTTTAAAAATTCTGGCCCTTCTCAACCAAAAGGCTCTCATACAAGTTCAAGGGCACTGTCAAGGTTATTAAAACATTTTTTCCAGTGGTTATGAGATTGGAACGATCCAATTCTGATTCAGGATCCTGCTCTGTTTCAGATCCCCAGAAGCGAAGGGACTCCAAAGGTTCAGTGCAGTAGCCTCTCACTCAAAGACTGCAATGCCAAACCCTACAAGAGTTATTCCAACTGATGATGCTCACAGACGCAAAGATTTTGCGTCAGCTACGTGTCTCATCATTGTTCCCAGAAAACCTTAAAAGGAAGAGCACCTGGGGACTCCTGTGCTAGGACACCAGGCAGTTCGGTTAATTCTCAAAAGTCCACACAGCCCGTAAACTGAGACTGCTGGGAGAACGGTACCTTGCATTTCGGTGATATCCCTCTTACAGCTGTTTCCCTCTACCTCAGCTCGCTCCCCCATGCGCCCCATCCCCACTGGGGTTCATTTACTGAAGAAACTAAGGCATTTACTCTGCCAGATTTCCTGAATTCTGGATTTGATTGAAAGGCATCTTCATGGTATTATTTACAATGTTGCTGATTCTTATCTATCTATCCATCTATCTATCTATCCATCTATCCATCTATCTATCCATCTATCTATCTATCTATCCATCTATCCATCTATCTATCTATCTATCCATCTATCTGTAATTAGCCCCCAGAATTTACTTAAAGTCAAGCTCAGTTTTGCTTTTGAGGTGGGCAGATTCAGCTGTGTTTTAAACATTTTATACTATGTTTGGCTTAAAAAATGTTTTTAAACTACTTGCTACTTGTGAGGCATCGCCCTCTGTGCTTCTTGTTCTCCTGTCTTTGGGTCCAGTGGGGTTTGGCTGCCCACCATGACCACCACTATGGATTGAACCCAGTGCTTTCTCACTGAGAGACATCCTCTGCCCTTTATCTTTAATTTTTTAGACAGTGTCTCATTAAATTGCTCAGACTGGGCACCAGCTCTCATACTTCCTGCCTCAGACTCCTGCCAGACAACCTGGATTACAAGAATGTCCCACCACACCCAGATGGGGTCAGCATTTATATACCGAAAACGTCCTATATTTCATCTCTGAGAACCTCAGTGTCAAAAGATAAAAGGTCAAATCAATTCAGATCCTCAAAACTCATCCATTGTCTAGCAAATCATATCTCCCTTTACCTCCTTGTCTTGTATAATCTTTTTAGTATATGTGCTGCTGAAGCGAGCACGTGTGTAATCTTTTTAAAGAGGTTTTCAACAATCAGTCCAACTTCAAACACAGTGATGGCCTTGATCTCCAGTTGCCCTGCATGTCCCTCTAATATACACTATCCCCTCAAACTTCTAGAATACTAACGCCACAAATTTTAATTAAATAGAAGTAAGCTTCAAGAGACAGTATCAAGTGGGGTTTCACACGTTAATGCAATGTTCTGCACTTAAGCCCTAGATACTAGCAGGGAGGAGCACAAAATACTACATTTTTAGTGTAATAGAACCTAAAAAATACTCTATAATAATTTGAAAGAAAAACTGGATTTGAGGGAGACAGCAAATCAAGTTTCTCATCCATCACTTTTATGATTTGGGGATTTGGTTTCTTCCTTTCTAAAACAAAAGCAGGAATCCGTCTCTGAAGTATCTTCTGAGTTTAAAAACATTATGATTCTAAGTATCTTACAAATCACTGTGCCCTCTAAGCCTCAATCCCACTGTTTGGTTAAAGAGAAAACTTCTCACTCATATCAGAAGATCTTCCTTTTATTTAATCAGTGCTGATTCAGCCCCAGAAATGAATTTAAATTACTCACTCTCCTGTTCACACTTCCTCTGAAATATTCTTTTTATTTTTGGCCAAGTATATCATCTTTCTATAAAAAGTATGACATGTTTTGTCTTCCCACTGGTACAGTTGAGGGTATGAAGCATTAATTATTTCATTAATTCAATAGTAATTTCTCTTGTGGTGCTCTATATAGCTGTAAAGAAAGAAGCGAAGGTTTTGGATTCCGAACAATCAAACAAGACAGGGAGATAACAGACACATAGAAACTTAAATGATTTTAGACAGTGGCAAAATCTGTAAAAAGCAATTAAAATAGGATGGTGAAAAGTGGATGGAAGAAGAGTGATGCTATATCCTGGGCGATGGAGGGCCTTTCTAAGGAAGTGTGACTTCCACAGAGATCCAAACGGTACAAGCAACCTGGTAAGATCTGAAACTGGGGATAAACTCACCGTTTCTTGGGCTGGTAAGAAATGCAACACGACAGCATAAAGGGCTTGGTGTGCAGGGCCTGCCATTTGGAATTACCCTTAAGACAGAGGAAGGATCCCACACGGGGAAACATGACCTCATCTGCATTTTTAAAAGACCACTGGAGTGTCATCATCCTCTAAAGAAGTTACTCACCACTTCTGTCTTCCTAACAGTTTTTGCCAGAATCCTGCGGGCTCCTGAATCTCATAATGTCACCTTTGGCTCCTTGGTGACCCTGCGCTGTACAGCAACAGGCATCCCTGTCCCCACCATCAGCTGGATTGAAAATGGAAATGCTGTGAGTGTTGTGTGTTGGGGGCTTGTTTGGGGAAGACCCATTGCTGGTGAATTTCAAGATAGAGCCTTTATTTGTAGCATTACCCTGCTCTTTGTCATTGAAACCACTGGCACCATTTTTGTATATGTGTCTTCCAATATCCTGGGTGTAGGAGCCACTGCTGTGAAAGCTAAACTCCAGAAGTTTTGTTTTTTTTCCTATATCTTGAGAAACAGTAGAATACCAGATGACTATAATTACTTTCCACATGCAATATAATTTTCATATAATGCATCAGCAAAAGATTAATTGACTTTTATTTGTGATATGGGATACCACTGCAGATCTGTTTCATTTGTCTGTGTTTCCACTGACTCTTCCTATGACAATGTCCCCCCAAATCTCACTCTATTGAAGGCTTGGTTGCCAGCTGCAAACTTTTGAAGTGATTGGATCATAAGGGTTCTAATTTCATCAGCAGATGCTTCATTGATGTGTTCATCATTTGATAGCATGATTGGGAGATGATGGAAACAAATGAAGCCTAGTTGAAGGCATTGTCCAGTTGTGACCTTTGGGATTAAGTATGGCTGGCATCTGGGTCCTTTTCTGTGAACCTTTCCTTTACTCTCTGCTTCCTGAATGCTGGGGTGAGCAGGCTTCCTTTGCCTGGCCTGGTACCACGATATTTCTGCCTTACCACAGATCTAAAAGCAATAGAGCTGGTGGACTATGGACTCAATCCTCTGAAACTGTGAGCCAAAAGTAAATCCTTCTGAAACCTGTTTTTATTAGATATTTGATCATAATGACTAGAAACTGACCTACATACTTGATCACTATATTGCATTAGCTTCTTTGATTTCTTGCCATTCAGTATATTGGGAGAAATGTTGGAAACTGTCTTGAGATCTGTATCAGGTACTTTCCACCACAGAAATTTTTCACTCATTTTTTGTCAGGAATGAATTTCTACCACTAATCTTGGATAATCTGAAACTAAGCTCAAGGTTTGAAGCTTCTTGGATGTTGAAAATCATTCTGTAACATGGGCTGTAATTCTCTGTATGAGTTACTTCACTGCGGTTCACACTGATGTTCCCTGACATCTAGGTCTTTAAGTTCTTTGTTTCATGCATCTCTTACTATAAACCTTTATAAGTTCTGGGTTTTGACTTGTTTCATCACTCCTTAAGGCCAACCAAAAAATTCAAATTTGCAAGAGTTGGAGAAGGCTTTCATAAGAAAGAAAGGTAATTTTGTTATTCTGTTTAAATTATTTTTCCTTCTTAATCTTTTTTTCAGTCAGTATGGTGGTTCACTTGAATGACCTGTTCACTTTCTCCATTTTCCCTGTGCAGCAGGGGTCATTTGGCCAACTCTGTAGCTAGTCCTGTCAAAGATGCTTAAGACGATAGGCGCATGTCCGGTTCGGTTCCTTGGGTATGTAGGGGTGATTCTCAGCGTTACTGAACAACCACTGGTAGGACATCTGGCTTTACTTGGCTGTTTTTATCTTCCACTACCTCTAGGACAGTCTCTGGCCAACTGTGGTATCTTGGGTATAGTGACCATATATTGTCATTCTGTAATATATTAATAATAGCACTTTGAAGGCCCAAGAGGGTCTCAAATTGTTTACCGCTAGTATCATGAGACAATAAGAAGGAACTTTTGTTTCCTTGATGCAGGCAAAATCTTTTGCTGTAGTTGAAATCACATTAACTTTTATTTCTACCCAATCTGAGGCACATTCCTCCAGGGATTTGTTATTCTCCATCCTCTCCACTTTCTCTTCTTCAGGATTAAGTCTGCTAGGGCTGCTGTCACTGCATTGCACAGATATAGTAGTTTAAATATCAGAAATTTATTTTCTGACTGGATGAACAAGGTGCTGGCCAAATGATTTCTGGTGAAACCTCTTTTCCTCGCTTGTGGACAGCTTTACCAACCATCTTGGGTCTTCATATGACTTTTTCTGTGCATGCGCTATGGGGACAAATCCCCAAAATCCCATTGTGTTTTTTCATAACATAGTTCTTACAGCTAAATGCTTTTGATTTCTCTGTTTTTCTTGCTCTCATAAGATTTCCTCATCATAAGTAAATAGCAGCAACTAAAGCAAGGGCATGTGCTCTGGACAGCAAATTGGAGCATGAAAACGAGGCTCTCAGCCGGAACTTGTCATCACTACTTGGCAGTCTACAGACTTATAAAACGTTTTGCAGCATGTGAGAATGGAACCTGGAGGCCTCGCCACAGATCAATTTGTATTTTTTCTCAGTTCTGAGGATTAAACTCAGGACCTTTGCAGTGAGCTGCATCCTTAGTGTGCCCCAGTGCCCCACGCATTTCTCAAAGTGTCTTGTCATGTGGCCAAATTGCCCCATCCAGGCTCAAACTTGCCATCCTCCAACTCTGGTCTCCCAGGTAACTCGCCACCATGTCCAGCTGTACACTATTTTTAAACAACCTAAAGTTTCAGAAAGAAAGGAAAGAGCTCGGGATACTGGGAGTGATAGTGCCCTGATCTGTGGCATCATTCAAAGGTGTCTTAACATGTAGGTACCTGGGGGGACATGATGCTCAGTGAAGTAAGTCAGACACAGGAAGACACTGCGGGTACTATGTTACTTATATGTGGAATGAATCTAAAATAGCCGAACTCACAGAAGTGTGGAGTAGAGACAGTGGTGACCAGGGTTGGCAGGTAGAGAAGATGGGAGATGTTGGATCAAAGGGTCAAAGTTTCAGTTATGCAAATGAGTAAGTTCTCAAGGTCTGATGTACCTCACTTCACGGTAAGTATAATTAACAGTATTATATGCTTGAAACTAACCAAGAGGTTAGTTTGTAAGTTAGTATTCTCACCATACACACTGGAGGGCAATCATGTGAGCAAGTTAATCAAGCATTAACTAGCTTCTTTGTGATGCTCATTTCACAGTGTTTACATATATAAGCATCAAGTCATATACTTCATATACATATAATTTCCATTTGTCAGTTATTCCACATTAAGCAAAAAGATGTGAAAAAATTAGTTCAGTAAAGGAATCTCAGCAAAGTGATAGTCTCTGGTTGAGGGTGTAGCTCGACAGTACACTACTTGGCTAGCATGTGCAAGGCCCAGGGTTCAGTCCCCAACACCCTAAATGCAGGGTAAGGTAGTAATGCTCTGCACCCCATCCGCCCTGAACCTAAGTTACATTGCATGTAAGAGAACAGACTGGTTTTAGCCCTGAAAGATGAGAACTAGGACACAGGACACAGGAAGAAGAAACAGTGGATAGAAGTGTGTGAAAACAAAGTGTGCTAGTGTGTGAAATTTCAGTGGATGTTGTAAAATAGGGAGCCAGCCAAATTCTAAGGCTACCTCAATAACAAAGAATGTCTTGTGTTCTTTTACAGATCTCCAATGCTTACAATTCATTCATTATTATTTTCACTATTACTCTTTTTGCTGAAAGTATCTTTCCCTTTTCTGATACTTAAAAACATTTTTATCATAACTAGTTATCAAAATTGCTTCATTATATCTGTCTCTCCCATAACCTCTCAGAATATAATAAACAAACAAATGAATGCTGCTTTGTCAGATTGTAACTCAAGCCATGACAGAATGAGAATTAGATGGGAGGCTGGGGGACTTAAGTGGCTAATGCCTCTCTTCAGCTAATGTGATTGGGGGAGTCCATTTGCCATTTAGACAAATTTTCTCGTGTTGACAATGACGCAGACAACTGTCAGGTGACTGTCGAAGGCTGACCTCTAATGTGACATCAGGGCCAACTGTACTCTGATTTTGTTAAATTACTATAAAGTAACATAGTCCCTGCTCATCTTTACCTCTTTAATTACATTTCAAGTTTCAATTGAAATTGAATCCTATTGAGGCACTGTTTTATGGCCCTTCTGTAGAAGCTGTTGTAATTGTCTTCAGTTTTTCAAGGTAGTATAAAGAATCCTAAAGAGGGTACTGAGAATATAGCTTTGCTAATTTGTCTTACTGTGTGAAAACAGTAATAGAAAAAAAAGAAAACTGTTTGCTTTTTTAAAAAGTCAAGCCAGGAGTAGTGGAATATGTCTATAATTCTAGCACTATAGGAAGCTTGAGCAGGAGGGTCATAAGATCAAGCCCAGCCTAAGCAAGACCCTATCTCAAGATGAAAAATAAAAAATGTGCTTTAGAGTGTAGGGTTGGAAGTAAACAGGTAAGCTCTGGTGCAGGCTTCCATACTGGTAACCACTATTGGCTCTGCCTCTTTCTAGCTGTGTGATCTTGGTAGGGTTCCTTAATCACTCTTTGCCTTGATTTCCCTCACCTGTAAAATGGGGGCAACAACAATTTCTTCTTGAAAGGTTGTGAGTTGACCTAGCATGTAGGAATGTTGACCTGACTACAATACCCAGAGCACAGTTACCTTTCCATGAAAAAAAAAAAAAAAGAATCCAGTGTTTTCAAAAGGCTCATATGAATTTAGATATCAAAGATACATAATTACTTCCTCCCAAAGTTCAAGATCAATAAGAGGATAGTTAGGGTTAATAGTTCATCTTATTCATACCCATGACTTAATCATTCGATATGTGACTCATACAACAGAAAGCAAAATAGATCTATGATTCTGATTCTAAAATGGGAATAAAATAGAGACTTTCCCCCAGCAAGAAAGTAAGGGTACATGCCTAGTTCTCATAGTCAGCATGTGTTGATTTTGTAGCCAAGGACTTGGTAATATGACCCAAGTCAGACTGAAATGGAGATGACTTTGCCCACATTGACGCAAATCACAGGAAATGAAGGCAATTTCAGGCATTGAATGTCATAGACGTAGCAAACCAGAAAGTTCATGTAGCGGAACATGAAAGAACTCACAACTCAATATTGTCTTGGGCAGAAGGCATATGAGCTTTAGAATTGGTAAATCAAAATAATTACATATAACAAGTCTACATGGAATAATTCAGCAGAGCTTTTGACAGAACAGGGCAGGGGTTGTACTATGAGTCTTAACTGAGGGAGACCAACTCTCAAAGCAGGAGTCAGTAAACTAACCTCCTAACTCTCTACTAAGTCCATGGCATGCTAAAGATAGAAATGCTTATTTTCCTTCCTCTGTGCATACCAGTAAATGAAAATCCTGAACAATCAGAGGTGGAGAAAATTAAGAAACATGCAGCAAAATGGTTAAGGAATATTTTGCGTTCTGCCTATGGAAATGACACTCATTTTTCTTTGGAGTTTGGAATCTAGTCACAGAAGAACTTCAGAATGAAGTAATGCTCTTTTTCTTTTATAATTTTGCATGAAGTAATTAGATACAGAAAGAACAGATCTTACTTTTTAAAAAGAAAATTATTTTTTAAAAAAATAGATCTATTTAAATCTACAATGATTGTATCATTTAAGCATTCAATTACAAATTTAGAAAATTTAGGTGACTTTCTTGCTTTGTCCCATAAACATAATTCTTAAAATATTTTCATTTATTAGAATAATTTTGCAAAATAAATAGATAAATCATCTATCTATATGGAAGACTGTGATTTTTTAATATTCTTCCAGGGAGACTTCCTTATATTTTATGCAGATTTTTAAAAGGCATTATCTTACATATGACAAGTCTTTTATAGAACAATTCAGTAGCAAGTTTCCAACAGTCCAATATTTATGGCTATGTAAATCAGGAGCAATATGGAGCCATCTCTCTGACTATTGTCCTTTTATGTAGGATACATGGACAGATATCATAGTTATCTGATGCAGATCCTACTGGGCCTCTTCCTAATAGTTTTGCAATATTCTTCACCCACTCAAACTGTTCACAAGGCAGATAAACTAAGGCCAAAATGCCTTTCAGAGTATTTCCTGTACTAAGGTCAAATCATGGACTTATAAGTTTATCCATAGCTTTCACTATCTATCATTTATTTATCTATTTATCTATCCATAGATTCTCTCAAGAGAGCATTATTAATGTAATAATGATAAAAATAGCCCATAGGTCTTTTTTCATTTACTACATTCATAAATGTTTTATACATATTATCTCAGTTCTTATTTCACTGTCTCTAACATTATTTTATTATTTTTTACTATACAAAACTAAGGTATTACAACATGATGTTTTGATATATATATACACACACACACACACACACATACAGTGAAATGATTACTGAAGTTAAATAAATTAACATATCCATCAGCTTAAAAGTCTTCCAGTCAGTATGCCTGAGTGACTTGGAGAAAATAACATACTTGTAAATACCCAATATAGTCACTTCAGTAGTAAGTGTATTAACCCTCCGGAAACATGAACATCATTTTCTAGGGCCACTGTGGGGAAAAACAACCTTGGATACTACTTGGATGTACTATTTGCATGTCAACTATTATAACTTCCTACATTCTTTAAATCGTTCCTATATTACTTATAATACCTAATACAATGTAAATTTTGTGAAAATAACCATTATGTTTTAGTGTTTGGGGGAATAATAACAAAAGAGTCTATGTGTTCAACATGAAAACAATTTTTAATCCACAGTTGGTTAAATCCACAGGTACAGAACTCAATAGATATGAATGCCCAATAGTTCTCTGTATTTCTTCACTATACCTTGGAAAAAACTCACAATAATTATCTGGACTCATCCTTCTGATCTTTTATATGAATGCCCAATAGTTCTCTGTATTTCTTCACTATACCTTGAAAAAAACTCACAATAATAATCTGGACTCATCCTTCTGATCTTTTAAACCAGAAGGATTTAAATGGAGGGCAGAGGGATGTTTTTATTTTTAGATCATCAAAAATACTAAACTGCGGTCAGGGTGATCCATGAAGAAAGAAAAACGAATTTGAACTATGACTAAGAAGCCCTGCTGGGCATGAGTCACCAGCGAAGCAGGCGAGGCCTCAGGACGCAAAGAGGAAAAGCATTACGGCTCGCATCACAGCGGAGCAGCGAGCCCGAAACTTGCCGGTCTCTTTCCTGAACTGTTCCCCCACCTGGGTGACGTCCAGGAGAACAGAGATCAAGCAGCTTAAAAACTGCTTCTCCTTCCCCCAAAGAATGCTTTCAGTGACCTTGAAGAAGGATTTAAGCATGCCTCTTGGAGGTGTGAACAGCAACATGGAGGGGGATATCTGTTTCTAAGTTTCTTCCAAGGGCTTGCACTGCCCTGCTTCTTGAAAGAGAGAACCAGTTCTGCAGAGGAAGGAAACAGCTACCTTACAGATTTCACATGTGTAAATGGGAAAGAGCTTATCTTTCTAAACAACACACAAGAGACAAAATAAAATAAAGCGCGTTGACTGAAAGTAAAGGTTTGCGGGCTTTAGCTTTTTTCTTATTGCTGCTTTGTGAAAATTTGGGGACGCACAAAATTCTATTTCAAGTTGTTCGATGTTTTTATTCTCTTGTGGGTACCCATAAACTGTTGGACTTCTGATAAAAAATAATACTGATGAATTCAGTTGGAACTCCCACAACAGCTTGTAACTCTCAATGCTATTTTTCTGTTTTGTAACTTTCCCACGGAGACCAGGCTGCTTATCTGGCAAAAATGAAACCCTACTCGATCTTACCTGGATAGTTTTTCTAGTTAAAGTAAATTGAAGCATAGGGATTTAACTGATTTTTACCACAGGAATTGAGATGAGTATTGAGGGTGGAGATTAAAAAGGCAAAGAAGGAAACTGAACGAACTTCCACTGCTTGGTTGCTATGGCACAGTCCTGGTGCCAGGACTCAACCACCTGCAACGAGGAGGAGAGCTCGGATAGACCAGGGCTGCTCTTCCCTTGCCACTCTGGGAAAATCTGTGTGGAAAAGAGTAAAAAGGCTTTCTCCAAATAACTTTTTTGGGGGGCTTCGTGTTTTACTATTGGAGAGAAGAACCTTTTCTTCAAGGTTCAAGACAGCCAATTCCGGCCACTGCTGCCCCCAGCTCTGCACCTCCAAAATGACATGAGGGCACACTGTGGGCCAACCCCGTAATTGCCATTCACTCGGACTTGTCTTAAATTGACATCACTTTCCCCCCATGTAAACAGTTATGATGAAAGAATAAATCACTTAAAAATGATCACTTTAAAAAGTGCTCAAGAAAACAGTGAAGGAAGAACTACCATTTTAAATGTTATCCCCTTAGTGACATTTGTCAGATATTTACTTCATTTATAGTTCGTTAATTTGCTAAAGTTATTGTGTTAAATCATACTTTTGTCACTGTGACAAACATACTGGCAAAAATTAACTTTAAAGGAGGAAATCTTTTTTTTTTTTTTTTTTTTTTTTTTTGAGACAGGGTCTCGCTTTGTACTTCAGGCTGGCCCTGAGCTCACTATGTAGCCCAGGCAAGCCTGGAACTCAGCAATCCTCCTGCCTCTGCCTCAAATCTTTTTATGGTTTCAGTCATGGTCGCTTGATCTTGTTACTTTGGACATCTGGTGGCGCAATGCATTAGGCCACAGGGATAGATTGTTGCTGTTCTTGTTTTCTTTCCTTGTTTTATTTATTTATAGTCTTTTATTTGCAGCACTGGGGATTAAGCCAAGGGCCTCGACATTTGCTAGTTAAGGACTGAGTTACATACATGGCCCTTTTTAAGTATGATTTCCTTGTATTTTGAGACAAGGTCTCTCTCCAAATTGCCCCAACTAATCTTGAACTCAGGATCCTCTTATCTTATCCTCCCAAATAGCTAGGACCATAAGTGTGAACCATAGTATCCAGCTTGCTTTTACTTTCTGATTCATTTGTTCCCTTCTAGGATAGGGAAGGACCTGGGAACACAATGATTAAAAGCAGACCATGTAGGACACACATTCTAACTCTTCAGCCTACTAGATCATGCTGGGCCAGCTTTAGATACACTGGCTAACTACAAGTTAACCTGTTATCTAAGTTAACCTGTCCAATTCTATACTAATGTAATGTTGATATACTAGCTCTTCAGAACCGTTTGACTTCCTGGTTCAAGTAGTCCAGAATTATTCACATCATGCTTTAGAGATAGAGTGGACTTCACAATCATTTTGCTTAATACCTATCTATCCATCTGTCTGTCTGATATGCAGTTAGAAACCAATGATCAAGCATTCAAAAAATAAGTCTAGAAAATTACAACCCCTCAGATTTAACAGACACTGTCTTCATGCTTGAGAGGACATGTCTTGGAGGATCTTCACAGGATACCTTCCCTTCTTTCATTACTTGTCTGTTGCTATTCCATAAAGCAACCCCACATTTAGTGGATTAAAACAGTGATTGTTTATTTGTGGTTATAAGACTACATGGATCAACTGGACAGTTTTGCTGATTGAGTCAAGATTACCTGATGCAGACTGGTGTGGCTCCTATGATCAACGACTTCACAGGGTTCTAGGTAGTCCAGAATAGTCTGACTTGCATGCCTGTTGGTTGCCGCTGGCTCCCTTAGAAGCAGTGGGGATAAATGGACCATGTGTGTTTTAACATTCAGCAGGCTAGCCATGACTTATTCATGGGAGGCCATGGCTCCAAAATAAAGCAACCCACAGCATGCAAGAGCTTTGAAAATCACTGCTCAGCCTTCCAAAACACATCACAAACTGATCTAGATTCAAAGTGTGAAGAAAGATCCTATCACTTGAGAAAATAGCTATGAAGTCCCACTGTACAACCCTGGGAATATGGGTAGAAACTCTTTGGCTACTTTTGCAATCTAGCATGTGTCTTTTGGTCATAAAACTAACACTTTCCTCTCCTAGTCTACAGATACAATTCTTAAGGAAATCTTTGACCTCTTTTCATTTTTTTCATTTATCCCTACTCCACCAGGTTTCTTCTGGGTCCATTCAAGAGAGTGTGAAAGATCGAGTGATTGATTCAAGACTTCAGCTGTTCATCACCAGGCCAGGACTCTACACCTGCATAGCTACCAATAAGCATGGGGAAAAATACAGTACTGCAAAGGCAGCAGCCACCATCAGCATAGCAGGTGGGAGAGGCTGCTCAGGTGCATTGCTGAGCGGGGAGGACGGCTCTGTTGCGTGGCACTTGGCATTGGGGAAAGTCTTTGATTTCTTACTCTAGTCTAGCTCGGGTTTTCTTTTTTTGAGTACTTTACTATTAATTTTATTGGTACAATTCAAATATACATAATGATCACATTCATGAAAGGGAGTTTGTACCTGTGCATGATTTATCTTGATTCCTCTTCTCCCAGTTCCCTTCCCTCCCTTCACCCTTCTCTTCCCCCCTTAAAACTTTGTTTTTTCCTTCTTTTCTCATTTTCCTCTCTTCCCTTCCTGTTTCCCCCTCTCACAGTGCCCCTTTCCTTTTGAACAGTTTCTTCCTATCTCACATTATTATACATTTTTGTGCTTATTTACTTTTAGTTCCTCACAGCAGACAATGCGATATTTGCACACATGTCCAATTTATTTCACTGAAGAGCATAGTCTCAAGTGGAATCCATTTAGCTATAATTTCTCATGTTTATCTTCTTTGTTAATTTTTTAAAATTAATTTTCAATCTTTACTGGTACATTCCATATACACATCATAATCGCACTCAATATTGGGGATTTGTACCAGTATATGACACAATTTAATTCTCATTTTTTCCCATTCCCCATAGAAAATATTTTTTTTTGTTTTGTTTTCCTTTTTGAGACAGGGTCTCACTTTGTAGTTCAGGCTGGCCCTGAGCTCACTATGTAGTCCAGGCAAGCCTTGAACTCAGCAATCCTCCTATCTCTGCCTCCTGAGTGCTGGGACTACAGGCGTGAGCCACCACGCCCGGTGAAAATATTCTTTCTTATGGCTGAGTAGTCCTCCATCCATTTATCAGTTGATGGGCACTGGGTTGTTTTCAAGACTCAGCTATTACAAACCATTCCACTATAAACATGGCTGTGACTCTGGTCTACTTTGGACTATTTCCTCCTCTACAGAGATACTCCAGAGAAACCAAGATATGGATTCTGGTTAATTTGTGGTCTTAAAGGCTCACTCCTCAATATTTGCCCAAGTGTTGAGTAACAATTTCCAGGGGTTGTGCTGTGGGAGGATCAAGTGGTATAAGTTTCTTGTACATCGTGGGCTCCTGTGAATAAGCCCAGGCTCCTGTGTTGGCTAAAACACACATGGCCCAGTGTTCTCACTGCTTCTGGCAGCAGCCAACTACTTCTCTTCTTCCTTTTTTTTTTCTTGTCTTTTCTCTTTTTTTCTCTCTCCTTTTCCTTTCTTCCCTCCTTCCTCCCTTCCCCCATTTTCTTTCCTCCTTCACTTTCTTCTCTCCTTCCTTCCTTCACTCTTACTTCCCCCTCTTCCCTCCCTCCTCCCCTCTCTTCTTACTTCTGTATACTAAGTCAGCTAAACTTTCTGAGGCTCTCTGAGCCAATTTCTGCATGGCTGTTTCTTGAGGGCATTTTTACCCATGAGCATGATTTTTGTGGGTTTTCCCTTTCTTGTTTTATGCAACAACAACAGAGCTTACAGGTATTTTCAAGAAAACAAAAAGGCT
>PVIC010013025.1:0-24980 GCA_004025085.1 Thryonomys swinderianus
CCCTGTCCGAAAGGCCCTGTCGTTGCTCCCTCTTGGCGCTGGACGGTACCAAGGCAGTTCCCCAACTGCGCACTGACCCTGAGAATTCGTTGCTACGGGCAGAGACCGAAAGCTGCCGCGCAGGCGCGTTCGTGCAGTAACGCACAGCAGGCGTGTTGTCAGCGACCAGATCAAGCGCTGCTCTCAAAATTGCAAATTGACTTCTGGCCAGAGCCCCGTGGAAGTTTCTTCATTCTGCAAGGGCAGCTCTTTCTCCTGCTTGACAGGGGAATGTATTGAACACTCCCAGATGGGCCTTTCCCCAAGACGGGCCCGCTGGGGCCCAAATGAATCAAGTTGAAGGGCAATGAGCAGAATCAGCAGCCAGACAGACTCAGCTGCGAGGTCAATGCCCCGCTGAACATCTTCCTCTCTCAGGAAGACAGACAGTTCTTTTTGGATCCTTGTAGGAGGACAAGGGACTCGGATGGGTGCTTATTCTGTGTGACCCGGGAACACCCCTGTGACCAGTTCCGCGCCTGCCACCCAAAAAGAGTCCCGAGGGCCTGGAGGTAAATGCCTGGCACCCGCGTTAGAAGACATGGTTTCAGGGCCAGAGGTTTAGCTCAGTGGTTCCAGCGCCTGCCTCGCAAGTGCAAGGTCCTGGGTTCAATCCCAGTAACCACATACAATGCTGGGCGTGGAGACTCACGCCCACCAGCAATCAATACCACACACCACAGTGCCGGGCATGGTGGCTCACGCCTGTCATCCCGGCACTCCAGAGGCAGAGACAAGAGGATTGCTGAGTTTGAGGCTTGCCTGGGCTCCATAGTGAGCTCAGGGCCAGCCTGAACTACAAAGCGAGACCCTGTCTCAAAAAAAAAGAAGACATGGGTTCAAACCCCAGGACCACCCTGTCCTACTCAGGTGACTTTGATCTCTCTGGGCCTTGGTGTCCGGGTCGAACACGTGGTGAAACTTCTCCCTGGGTCCCCAGTAATGAGGAAGTGTGGTAGTTAATAGGAAGGCCCTTGAACGTCAAAGCGCTCTGCAGAGCCCAGAGCATCAGTAATCCTCAGGAAGCAGTTCTTGAAGTGAACTCGCGCCTACGAACATCTTTCTCTTGCCTCTGTCTCTGCTGCAAAGTAAGTCAAGAAAGAGAAGGTAGCTAGAGTGTAACTAGAGAAAGTAACTAGATTAAAGAGCTCTACCCAACGGCCTGTGCTCACCATTTTCTAGGGCTTCCGTAAATACGTCTAACTTAGCCTGGGCTTCAAAGGCGCGCACTCCCGGCTCCCACAGAGAGAGGACTGGGCCAACCAAGGGCGCCACAAAAGGCGCCAAGCAGCCGGCGATCCCTTGCTTCGTTTGGATGTTACGCGGTGTTCAAAGTACGCCTCCTCTTTGACTGCAGTCTCATTCCAGCCAGTTAGGACGGACATTCTGTCCCTGTTCCAGGGAGAAGCAGACTGAGGTCCAAGAGGACGGGTGACTGAAGTTAATGTGAGTTCACAGGAGAACCAAGATTGGAATAGAAATCTCTTCAGGGCCTTCCTGTCTAGCTAACCCTCATCAGGATGGGGCAAGACCGGCTGCGGCCTGGTCCTGTAGACTCTAGACCTTCGAGGATCGCAGGAGGTAAAGTCCATGCTTTTGAGTCTTAACACGCTGATGGCTCTCCAAGTCTGGCTTCCAGAAGAATGACATACTCCCTGTTAGTTTGCCTGTATGTTCAAGGGCCTACAGGAAGCCATCGGGTAGAGAGTTGAGCCCCTTTTCCAGGAGAGACTTAGAGACTTGTTCCAAGCACAGAAGAAAAAAACATTCCTATTTGGAGGTGGCTGAAACATAAGGGAATCATTCTGGTTTTTTCTTCCAAATATAATATCTCAGTTAACTTGTATGTTTCAAAGTAATTGAGTTTTTAGGCAGGAAAATTAAAAAGTCTTCAAGTAACCTGTTCTAAAGATCACCAAAAACTTAGTGATAAAAAGCCTATTTATTTATTTATTTATTTATTGAGACAGGGTCTCGCTTTGTACTTCAGGCAGCCCTGAGCTCACTATGTAGCCCAGGCAAGCCTCGAACTCAGCACTCCTACTGTCTCTGCCTCCCGAGTGCTGGCATTACAGGCATGAGCCACCACGCCTGCCTTATTTATTTTTTTTTAGTTTTTGTTTGTTTTGTGTGTGTGGGGTTGTTTTGTTTTGTTTTGTTTTGTTTTGTTTTTGAGACAGGGCCTCTCTTGGTAGTTCAGGGTGGCCCTGAACTCACTATGTAGCCCAAGTTAGCCTCGAACCCACAGCAGTCCTCCTGCCTCTGCTTCCCAAGTGTTGGGATTACAGGTGTGAGCCACCATGCCTGGCAAAAGCCAATTTTTAAAAGGCATCAAAAGCAGACCACATAGGTTATTAATTTTAGAAACTGTTGCAATTGCTAGTGTTACTTTATTATTGTTAGCATTTTTAAAATTTTAGTTACTCCCCCCAAATCTAAAATTTTACTTAAGGATACTACATAGGGAAGCTAACCACAAAGTACAGAAATGCTCAAAACTTTTTGCTCAGGATGAATCTAGTGGCTTTAAAGGTGACCAGCTACTAGGAAAAATGCTTTAGTCTCCTGTTTGTAAATTGAAAAACCATGACCAAGTTTAGAATGAACTAGTCATGGTTTTTCTTATTAAGAAGATACATGCCTTTGGCCATTCCTTAAGCTAGAGCCCAAATATCTCCATACAATTTTTAATGTAAATCCATGAAAGAATGAAACACGGAGGAAAATATTGGTTCAGTGGTGTTTCAGTTTCATAATCAAAGACATGGTTGATTTATCCAATCTGAGAACTCTTCATGGGTTAGAAATTCCTTTGAAAAGAATACTTTTAAAATCTTGCCCAAGGTAAGCACACCCCTGCACAGGGCTACTCTGAAGCCCCTCCTTCTGTCCATGCTTCTAACAATCCACACTGTTGCCTCTCACCCAGAAGTACCCCAGAACCCCTCATTCAAAGTACCGGAAGTAGAAGTCTGTGACCCTTTGAAAGTTACCCTGCTGCTCCTCCCGTTGCATCCAGGATGACACTCTAAGCACCCTGGGAACTCTGCCCAGCCGGTCCGGCCCACTGCCAAATCCCAAACTGTCCATCACACTTGATCCCTCGGCCTCCCTCTGGCCTCCCTACCCGTGCTCCCTCTGGAACAGTTTGCTCGTATCTGTGCTGATGTGACTGGTTTTTCTAGGTGCTGTTTCTTAACCCCCGGTTTTTAAACTAAATTTTAAAAAACTAGATTAAACAGCTCCACCCAAAGACCTGTGTTCACAGTTTTCTAGGGCCCTCGTGAATGTGTTTAACTTAGCCTGGGCTTCTAAGCTGACCACTGCTGGTTCCCACCAGGCTCATTAGGTGTCTCTTCCTGCTGCCGTGCTGTGTTCTGGACCCCTCCCCCAGCCTTTCTGCTCCATTAGTCTGAGAGCTGCAGAGCCTTCAAACTGAGCCCGTCATAGGCCATCACACTGAGCAGGACGTGTAACCTCTCTGGGCTCTTTTTGGTTACAGGGAAACCCAACACGTGTGTGTGTATAGACGATGTGATTTAAGTATGCAAAATACTTGCCAGACCCCGCCCCCAGCATACAGGAAGTTACAGACAGTTGTCAACTATTATTATCAACATCCAGAATACAGGATTTTTCCTTCTTGATATATTTGTAGCCAAATTCTTATCATTTTTTTTCAAGGCCAAACACAGATGTTACCTTTCCCTTTGAAATCTGTTCTTGTCCTCACAGCTCGAAGAATAACCTTGATGTTCCCTCAGAAAATAAAGAAAAAAAAAAAAAGAAAAATCGACTATCCAAATCTCAGTTTTGCAGATTCATCCAAAACACTTGAAATTAGGTTCTCAAAGAAATGTTTTCATTCCTATTATATTTTCCAAGTACATCCAAAGAAGTACAGCTCCAAAATATCCAAAGAGGTATTTTCACTGCAGAATTATTCACAATAGCCGAGAGATTGTAGCAACCTCAGTGTCCATGGGCAGATGAGTAAATGTGGTATATACATACAATCGAGTATTTTTTTATCCTCAGAAAAAGAAGGAAATGCTGTACCATGCAATGATATCAGCGTGGGGCACATTATGCTCAATGAAATAAGCCAGTCACAAAAGGGCAAATACTATGTCATGGTGATTATTTTAAGTATATAAAATATTCTGACATAGAGAAGCAAAGAGTACTATGGTGATTGCTAAAAGAAAGGGGGAATTATTATTCAATGGGTATAAAATTGGTACTTTGCATGATTAAGCTGTAAGTATGCACCATAGAGTGTTGAGTCTATAGTTAACAGTACTGTTCTGTACACATAATAATTAAGAGTTGGAGATATAACTCAGCAGTAGAACACTTTCTTGGCACATCCAAGGTCCTGGGTTCAATTCCTAGCATCACACAAAAATGCATTAAGAGAATATGTCTTATGTTAAATGTTCTTATCACAATTTTAAGAAAATTTCAACTTTTTTCTCTGAACTATCCCACTGCACTCCTATCAAACTTCTTTATCATATTTTGTAACATTTTTGTTTGCAACCATGATTGCCTATACAGCCTAATTGAAAGTTCAAATTTTAAAGCAGAATGTGTTCATTTAATTAATAGTAATTGAGAGCCTAGTATGTGTCGGGTGCTGTATGAATCACAAGATAAACATTCCTCTTTCTAGCTCATCAGCATCTAGCTCACTTAACAAATATTTTGGCCTTTATGGATGTTGATGCCCATCTTGTTTATGATTTGGTGAGGGTCTAAATGATCTCTTGTTTTCCAAGATGAAGGATGTTTACCTTTCAAGAAAGTAGAGTCAGCAATCTCAGGTTATTTTTAAAGCAGATTTTGAAATCTTACAATCCTAAGAACTTTCATTCTTTAATAATTTAAAAGTAATATTTTGTGAACAAGATATCCAATTCACGTTAGAATTTAGGAGCTGGTGCAGGTTTACAGAGTCAACCTCAGTGATAGAAAGGAAGTAGCACAGTATGCATGGGACCCCCTCATGGGCATTTTGTGGGTGAAAAATCCGATTCAAGAGAGGAGTGTTCTGAACGATTCGGTTTGTATCACATTTGCAAATGGAATCTGTAAGACAAGGGACAGATCAGCATCGTCCAGGGCTGCTGGGGGCTGGGGGAGATGGATGTGACTCTAACAGGTGGCTCAGGGAGAGCCTGATGGCAATTGTCCGGGTCTTGTCTTGACTGTGGTCACAAGTGCAGGAAGCTACACATGTGACAGAGTGAGGGAACTACAGGTGAGTATTGTCTCTTTTCTGGATTTGCTTTTGTGCTGTTGTTACCTAAAGGGTAACCACTGGGGAAGACTGGGTGTTGGGTACCCGACTTCTCTGTACAGTCCACAGGCCAAATCCCCTCTTCCTCGGGACACCTTGGCCCCGCCCTTCAGTATGAGGGTCACTTGCCTTCCACCTGCACCTGACCCATGGAGCATCCAGGGCCACCTCCTTTGCTCAGATTAACTGATAATGGGCTTTAATCACAGCGACAAAACACCCTCACAGCAAGTTCGTAGTTGGTATTTGAATAATTGGAGGCTCTCTCCAAAATTCACCATCAGAAATAGATTGTTAAGTTAGTTTTTTTGGATTAATTCCAACACCTTGTGTGGATTTTCTATTCATTTTATTTTTTCTTTCCTTTTCCTCCTAGTTGTTCTGACCCCATCCTCTCTTTTTTCCCCCCAAATTCCTGCTCTATCTTCTTTCTCCTTCCATTGAACTGAGTTTCTCAGTGATTTTTTTTTTTTAAACAGTCTCACTATGTAGCTCAGGCTGGCCTCGAACTCATGGTGATCCTCCTGCCTCTGCCTCCTGAGTGCTGGGATTGCAGGCTTTTGCCATTATGCCTGGCTCTCCCAATGACCTTTGAACTAGTTATCAGTTTATAAGGTCTAAATCTCTTCTCTGATTCTCTAAGTAATCACCCTTAAATTTGTAAAACTCATATGTAACTTCATATGTATCTAATGAAGATGAGGGCTAGTCAATATCTATATTTACTCAAACAAGACAAGGAAAATTGAATACTTTTGTCTGAACTACTCCCCATTGCAACAAACCAATTCATGTTTCATAAAACCTTAGTTTTAAATTCTTACTCCTTCGTGCTTTTCTTACCACCTACTCTGACTTATTTACAAACACACTGATATATTTACTACTGCTTGTATTCTACTCTGTCTTTCTACGTTCTGTTTCACTGATTACTGACCCTTTTTCCCCTCTCTCCCTCCAATTTTGGAACAGTGTGTGTACTGTCAATCTAAGAACTCATGTTGTTCTAGAAAATTCTCCACCAGCATGCTTACATGTAACTACGCTGTCTCCACACGTGTTCTGGAACCTTACACACATTACACTGCAGTTTCTTAGTCTATCTGTAAAACTCCCATTGATCTTTCCTAACTATGCATCTTTGGAAGCTTCTAAATTCCATTTCTTAGATCTTTATTCCAGTTAATGAATTAATTTTAGCTTTGGTCTTTTTTGACTTGTTCTGTTGAATTTTGTGTTTATGACACCACTGTTTTTCACTTACAGAGCACAGGTTTATTTTCAAGTCTTCTTACTATTTATACAATAACTTCTAACATGATGAGATCAGTTGCTTCCTTTATCTCTCTGGACATTTTTAAACATACTTATTTTGAAGTCCTTTGGAAACCACTTTGTCTTCTTTAGTTCCTCAGCTATGAATTCTTTCCTTTACCCTATCTGTTGAGTCCATGTTATGGGGGTGGATTTCCTGATGCACTTTTTATCTTATTTTGCTGCCAGTTTATTTTCAACAGTTGTCTTTCATAGTGATTTCTCGGTGCTGGCACTGGTGAGGGTCATCTCACTTAGACTCTATAGGTTTATCAGCTCTGGACCTCTTAAAAGTCATGTATAATAAAATATTTCAAACATATAAAAAGATAGGCAATAATGTAATAGATATCAGTGTAGCCATTGCCTAACACAACAAATAAAATATTATAAGTACTTCTGAAATCCCTGTGTGCTACTTTACATTTGCAATTAATTCCTATCTCATCTCCAGAGATAAATTCTGCTGAATTTTGTGGTTTGGGGTTCCAAAACATATCTGTATATATTCCTCCAAATAATGTGTACAGCTGCTTTGTGTATGTATAAAACAGTACCACACTGTATCTTGGTACTACTTTCATTTTTCAATTAAAATTTTCATAGCCCTGTTGGTACATAGATCTCTAGCTTATTATTTTCAATTCTGTATTTTATTCCATGGCATGCCTACTATATAATTTTTATGTAGTCTACTATATGTACATATTTAAGTATCTCCTTAGTTTTTCTAGTTATCTTAATGCTGTTGTTGGCTTTCTTCTGAAGACCATCTCATATCCAGGTGCACAAATCTTTCAGAAGAAAATACCTAGGAAAAGAATAATTGATAATAAAAGTCTAGTCTATGCTCTCAGTGAATTTTTTTTTTTTTTTGGGAGACGGGGGTCTCACTTTGTAGTTCAGGCTGGCCCTAAGATCACTATGCAGCCCAGGCAAACCTTGAACTCAGCAGTCCTCCTGCCTCTGCCTCCCAAATGCTAGGTTTACAGGTGTGAGCCACCACACCCGGCATCGTGGTATGTGGTACTGATTGCTGGTGGCATGAGTATTGTTGTATGTGGTTACCAGGGATCAAACTCAAGACTTTCCACTTGCTAGTCAGGAGCCGGAGCCACTGAGCTAAATCTCCAGCCTGCTGTCAATAGACTTTGACAGACTATTCTTTCAATTTATAATTACCTGCCTACTTGATATCAATATGGTTTCACCCCATCTTTCATGAATGGGCATTTTTGAATTTGCCATTCAACAGCTTTGTAATTTTCTTGTTTTGTAATTTTCATTTGTTCTTTGTCTAATTCCCCAGAGAGGTGTAGCATCATTTCATGATTTTATTTGTTCCACTTGAGTTTTTCCCTCGTTTCTTATATTTTTCAAATTCCTTTTCTTCTTGACTTATGAGAGGCTTTAAAATTAGTAGAATGCTAATTAATGCCCAGCAGTATGTATAGAAAACATCTTCATCCAGCCTGAGAACAATCTTTTACTTTTTTTTATTAGTGACTTTAGGTTTACAAAGTTTTCACCTTAACAGAATCAAAACTTTTCATCTATTAACATAGTGTTTGTGTTTATTTTCCTACTTGAGAAATCTTTCAACATTTTGAGTCATAGAAATATTATCTAGCTTCTTTTAATTTAAAAGAAGTTTGGCTATCTAAATGTAGTAGATAAGCCTGTTTGGAGATTATTTTGAATATAGTATGCGATATGTTTTCAGTTTTATTTTTACTTTTGCATATGAATGAATTGTACCAGGAACTTTTATTAAATTTTCTTTTTTCCCTGCCTCTTTTATTCCTCAGGTTTCCATCTCTATACATGTTCATTTCTTGCATTTTCTCCTCTTCCATTAATTCATCTGTTTTTGCTGCCAATTCCACCCCTTTTATTTTGCTAGATCTTTCTAGAAGGACTTAATAGTTGATAGGATAAGCCCCTCCCCCCCCCAGAATGGTCTTCAAAGTTGCTTTGGCCATTGTGAGACATCGCCACACATTATAGGGCCATCTTATCAAACTCTGCCAAAGAATTTTGTCACATTTTATTAGAATTGCCTTGCAATATTAGTGTAATTTTGTAGGATCTGAATTCTTTTGAAATTTCTAAATTTCTTTATTTTCCTTTTTGCAGCATTAGGCATTGAACCTAAGGTCTTTGGACTGAGATAAATCTTAGCCTTTTGAAATTTTTAGAGATTTTTGAGGTAGAGATCATTAAATTGCTCAGTTTACAGGCTGTGCTCAAACTTCAGATCTCCTTGCCTCAGCCTCCCAGAGGGCTAGAATTACAGGCGTGTGTTTCCATGCCCAGACAATCTCCTAAATTCTTAATATTCAGATTTGTTTGGCGGAACGGGAGTCTTTTGTGGAACTTGTTATAAAGGCCAATACTCAAAGCTCACGTCAGATTAACTGAATTGAACTCTGCATTTGAACAAGATCTCGGGTGTTTCAATATATATTTTTAAGTGTGAGATGCTTTAGAGTAATTCATAAATATAGATGTCTTTTTCAATTACTTAAATCTTCACAAATCTTTCTATAAAGATTAGATATCTATTATTTTGAGTTCCTGCTAGATATTTTTTGCTGTTATTAACGACATATTTAACTATATTTCCTAGTACTACAGATGTATAGGAGTGTAGTGGATTTTCTTATTTTTTATGTCAAACTATGAAATTTGTTTTATAAGCCTGTCTTACAACTCACAATACTTACTTCTATCATGTCTAAAACACTATTAAACTAATGTAGCAAATGATAACAATCAGAAAACTTCCACTTCTAAATTTTTGGTTTGACTCCTTACAAATTGGGTGACATGTCCTCTGATGAAATAGTCCATTGTTTTCCTCTCCTTCCTGGGGTATACACTCGTCTTGATGACTGGTCTCCTAATGAGTTGTTTCTGTTGTCTGTTTAAATTTTAAGTCAGTTTTTGTCGTTGGGTTGTTCTTTTGGACTGGTGTGGCAATTTTTTATTGCATGTGAGACTTTGCGCGTGACAGTTAACAAGCGTGAAGCCTCTGGCCATAGTAACTTCCTACAGAGTAGATCTGGCTGGGTTCTGGCAGGTGAATAGAGCGTGGGCAGATCCTGTCCGTTCTGGGGAGTCTGGGTTTCAAAAGGAAGGGCGTCTCTGTTTTCAATTTGCTTTGAACCAGTCTGACCCCTAGAGCACAGTCTCTAGGTATCTCAGGTGTAAGCCCGCGCGTTCCCCAGGGCCTGTCCCTTTGGGTAGGCACCTGGATCCCACCTCTGTCTCTGTCCAAAGTCTCTCCTCAAGCTCTGTAGTCTGACAGACGCCGCTTTCTGCTCGGGTTCTTGGCACCTTATGCTGCGCACATGCAACTTCGTGGCTGACAAACAGCTCGAAGGAAAATTGAACATGAGTTTCAGCCTCGCTTATTTGCAGTTCCTGCCTCCTTGAGATCCGAGCTCCTCTCCTGCCTAAGCTGCCTCCCATCTCCCCAGCTCTGATTTCTAACTTCTCTGGTCTCATTCTCCCTCTTAGGATAGTCTCGACAGCACTGATTTCCATGCCTCGTCTTCTCTCTACAGTAGACTCTTGAGCCCTGTTGGCTTCGCTGGGCCTCGGACGCCTTTCAGAGCTGTTTTGGCTTTTCTGCACCATCTGCAGTTCCTCTTAGTGGTAAGAGTAGCATTATGCAATTTTGTTCCATCACAGACAAAAATAGAAGTCATACATTACTTTATTTCTTTCAACTTTCTAATTTGGTCCAGGAGAATTCTTGGTTTACTGCTTTTTTTCAAATTTCCCTAATAGAAGCGTTTAATGTACAGAATGTTATGTGTGTAGCCCTGTGGTTGCACCTGTATGATTTATTTATGTCAAGGCCCTATTAATATTAGGCTTTAAATATTTCAACTGTCCATGGCGTTTTATTCCATGGATTACAAGTTATGTAGAAACGAGTGTTTTGTTTCTCAAATATTTGTGTATTTTGTTTTCATAATGATTCCTTTTGTTTATGCCTTATTCAGAAATGTAATTTCTATGCTCCAATTTGGGGGAAATTTATGGAGACTCTTGTGTACTCAATTTATAAGACATGCTTCATGGTCAGTTTTCATAAATGATTTGTACACACTTGAGAAGAATTTATTTTCTCCAATTGTGTTCAAGTTCTATTTCTAACCCCTCTATTAAATATATGGATCCCATTGTTCAGATATTCTAGATTCTTATTAAATTCTAACTTCAAAAGACAACCTTATAGTAAGTTACATATTAAAGCTATCAGAGATATAGGTAATGGTATATTTTTATTTCAGTGTTTAAATTTCAAATTGTAGCTTTCTGGTGAGTTAGGATTTTTATTGTTTTATAGACATTTCTGTCTCTAATAATACTTTTGGTCTTAAAATGTCTGTTAGTCTTTAATAGCACTACCCAGATTTTCTTGGGTATATTTTCTTTTTTTTTCCCATTCCCCCACCCACCTTAAAACCCCCACCTCTATATACATAAGCTTTGTTTCCCCTTTTTTTTTTAAATTACCATCATGATTTTTCTTCCCCTTGTTACTTACCCCTACACCCCATTTCTCTTCAAATACTCTGTATTTCACAATATCTACCATATATTCTAGAGCTCGCTTACATCTTCATGGGTAATATCTTCTTGACATATATGTATGTGAGTTTTGTGCAGCTATAAAAATATATAACATACTTATGTGTAGTTATTTATTCATTCTTATTCTTCTCCTTTTCCACCTTTTAGCTCCCCTAGGATTTAGATGAGCACAATCATCAGGTAATCTGACCATTTAATTTAGACCCTGTATGTGTTCCACTTCTTTATACTATCATATCATAGCTTTTATGCAGCCCCGTAAATATTTTATCACTTTCCTGCTTTTGTATTAAACGGACCAAGGCTTCTGCAGGACAAAGCCTTTTCTCTCCTAACTCTCCCTCTCCTGGTTGGTAAATTATATGTTCTTTCTTCTTCTAGTTAGTGCCTTAAAATTGCAGCCATGTAATATTGTAGTTACGACTTCTGGGAAGAGATATCTTCAACCGTGCTTCGCATTGGGCCCCTGTGCTCTTCAGTGGGTGAATTCGGCCCCCACCAACGCGTGACACCCAGACCTACCATGAGATCCCGGTTTCTTCTTGGGACAGATATGTTTTCACTTACAGTCCGGGTTGACTTGAGCCCCACTGTGCCGCCAAGTCACTGTTCAGGCTGCCCAGGACAGTGACCAACCAGGTGTGCGGTGACGGGACCTGAATGCCACCCCGTCGGGCACCTCACTGCCCTTCCCGTGGCACGCGCAGCTCCCTCTCTGTTGTAACATTGGTTCTCCATTCCGACCCTCTGGGCATTTCTATTCCTTGCTTTCAACTTTAGTTACATACTGGCTGTTTATTTTTTAATTTAAACATTTATCATTTATCTTGCTTGTAATGGGAAGTTGACATCGAGGCTTAGTTTAATGCACTCATCTGAATTTGTGCTGAAGACAGAAAATGTTGTGCTATTTAGAAAATATGCTATTCCAGCCTGGCAGACTTTTACATCCAAATCCTCTGGTCACTCCTGGGTACTCTTGCTACAGTGCGTGAGAGGTAATAAGACACCGGAACTGAAAGTTCAGGCAGTAGGTAGACAAAGAACTTTATTATGTGTCTGGAAGTTCATTTCTTATTCTGGCTCTAGCACTGATTTTCTGACTTTGACTAAGTCATCGAGTCTCTCTGGGCTAAATGTCTTTCCCTTCGTTTATTGTAGCTAGGCCTGTCTCTCTTCTCCATACTTATTTCAAAGAGTCTCCTTGACTATTAACGGGAAGATTAGAAGATTAAACTACTTAAGTGAGAGTCCTTACATTTTTAAAGAATCTTTACCCCCAGCACCACAAAAAAAGTCTCTTTAAACACATAATTATTACTTTTGTCATTCTTATTAATGACTAGTTATCTACAACATCAAAGAGAAGAGTCAAAACTCCTGGCAGGCAAAAACTGTATTTCAAGTTCCCTACAGCTACAAACAGTGTTACAAAGAAAACAGAGGCTTAAAAATTATGAATGGATCAATATACAACAAAGAATCCATAGCACAATCTATAGACTAGTTTCATATTTGTTGGGAAGTTAATGTATTTAGCTTTAGACCCCACGCTATAATTTGAGGTATTTGTCAGGAAATATTGTCAAAGTGTTGCTCCCTAGAGTAGAATTCTAGCAAATCCAAACACATTTTCCGTTATTGGTAAACCCTTAAGCTTTCAATAACGGCCAGAAATATCTTACTCAGAATGAATTTCATAGCTGAAGTGTAGTAAGATCTTGAATAGTACATTAATAATTGTTACTTTTCTCTAATGTGTGTTACTGTCTTTTAATTGTTCTATATGCATTTTAATTGATTTCCCCTGGAAACCAGGAAACAGGAGAGGTAAACATGGTGCCTGTTACCAACCCCAGGAGCTGGCCAGGCATACTTGGTGTTTCACCTGTGCAGATGATATAAATTGAATTCTCCACGTGAGCCCTTCAGACAAATTCTTTATGAACGGAACCCAAAGTGAGAAAGTTGATTGCAGTAGCTCTCCTGCGCAGAGTCTCTCAGCACAAGCTATTGCCCAGATTGTCAAAAATGCACTCGTGGAGACGCAGTGTGGTTTTTAGGCCCCAGCAGGATACCGTCGGAACAAGCTCTGCCCCCAGAAAAGGGAACGATATGAAAAAGAACTCCCGTTATATTTGTGAATTTAACCAAAATGAGGGAAGTCATCAGGCAGGCCAAGGCCCTCGCCGTGACTAACTTGAGTTTACTCCTGTCTGTAAGTGAACTCTTTAGGGGAAAGTCAGCATCGCCATTGCCTGGGGAGTGGAGGAAGGCTGTCACTACCTGTCTTACTCACTTCTGCTTCATGTGGTAAACCCAGCCAATGCTCCTCTTGGTCAGCAACTCGTCCCTTCTTCTCTCCATTCCCTCCGTTGGCAGGAAATCACCATGTATTTCTTCCCAATCTCCTAATGTCTCCCCATTTTTTCACATCGAAACTTCTTACCTACATCCAAAGCCATCCACAGTGGAGGTCTGGTTCGGGTTCCCGTTCTGGTTTCAGCTCAGTCTCTGGCGTTAGCGCCTGTGCTCTGTCAGCCCTGTCTGGAGAAGGCCCAGTGTGAGCTCCTCAGCCACTCTGAGAAACCTGGAGCCTCACTCATACGGGAAGTTTCTCCCTCACCTCTCTGTAACAGAATCTTACTTTATGACAGAAGACACGTCCTATTCTATTTGGAAAGTTTCCCCCCTTTTGACCAAGCTTCCAGTTTTTTGGTCTTTTGTTGTTGTTGTTGTTGTTTTGGTGGTACCGGGGATCGAACTCGGGCCCTTGTACTTCCAAGGTAGGTGCAGTACCACTTGAGCTAAATCCCTGGCAAAGCTCCCAGTGTTTAAGGAGCTCCTCTTGAAGCCAAGCAGGTTAGGGACACCCTGCTAGCTCCCAGCTGAGAAAGAACCATCTGAAGCCACAGAACACAGGGCCAAGTCATGTGAGCATTTCGGTAGTTTCATAAAACTTGTCAAAACCCAGCATCCTTTGACAGTAACGAAAAATCTGAAAGGTTAGAGGTAAAAGGAGTTACATTCAACACAGTAAAGGCTTCATGTGGCAAACCCACATGTAATATCACACTGAGCTGGGAAAATTTGAGGACTTTTCCTCTAAGATCTAGAATAAGACAAGAGTGCCCATCACCAGTGGTTCATCGCAAGGTCAGTTTGGAGAAGAGAATGGTAACTGAAATAATCCAGGCACAGAGAGTAAAGTAGCACATTATCTCATTCATATGTGGAATCTTCTCCCAACACTGATCTCTTAGTAAAGACCATAATAATGGTTACCAGAGCCTGGGAAGGTTAGGAGAGAGTAGAGGAAGAGCTGTAAGTTGAGAATGAATAGTTACAGATGACAGAAGAAATATCAGAAAAATCTCTGGAATAGAAAAACATATAAAGACAGAAAGTAGACAAGTGATTGCTCAGGGCTGGGACATTGACATTAAAGAGAATGGTGATGGGGGAAACACAGAGAGACTGTTCATGGTGGTGGAGTTTCCTTTTTTGGTGATAAAATTTTTAAAACTGATGGTGATTGTATAATCTGTAAACAACCTAAAAAAAAAACTCTTTGGATTTTCCACTTTCACTGGGTGACCTGAATGATACGTGAATTATATCAGATGTTGAGAAGGAAGGAGGGAGATCCGAAAGCTTCCCCCCACATTATGTTTTAGCCTTCAGTTTAGGGGAATGTGTGTAGGATGATAAGAAAAAGGAGGCTTCTTGTGGACACTGCTGTCCATAAACAATTTCACCATGAATAGTTTCCTCTCATCACTCAGATTTAAGAGCAGCGTATGAAATAGCATCATGCCTAGTAAGGTAAGAAATGGTACCAACCTGCTGCGGGCTGCTTCAGTGATTTTGTATATATATATATATATATATTTTTTTTGAGTCTTGCAACTGGGTTGGATGGTAAAAGACATAAAGGTGACAAAAGTTAATTTCAAAAAGTAAAATCACCTGGGTGGTGGGTGGCGCTCACATTTTGAATACTAGTTTTCCAAAGCTCGTTCACATCCCTCCTGTCCAGCCCATCCCAGTGGATTCTTGCCTTACTCTTGATGTTATAAATCTTGTTTACCTACATAAAACAGATAAAAGATCAAAATTATCTCTATTGACATCTCTCAAGCATATCAACCTCCCCGTTGGGGGGGAAATAATTGTTATAGCCCTCATAGTAACAGGTTAGTTTTACCATACTACTGAAATATACCAACATTAAACATAGAGCAAAATCTTTTAGTCTGCTTTTGCAGGAACTGTTATAAGTTAAGTAAGGTAACACCTTAAAACCAAAATCAACCTCTCGGCGTGTCACTGGGCTGAAATCAAACCACCAATGAAAGGGTGAGGGTGGGTCCCAGCGTTCTAGTGGAGGTGGTTCTGGGTTTAACCATCTGTCACCTATTAGCTACAGAACCATGACAAAAAAATCTGCCTAAGCCTCAGCTTTCTTGTCTGTAAAACAGGTAAGTTGTTGCATAATAAATATATCCTGAGACTTGAATGTGTCTAGACAATATTTAACTGTAGGATAATAGTGAGGGATTAAATTAATGTGCATATAAAATACCCTATAGCGTGGCACATGGTATATACTCAAGAGCTGCTACCTATTATAACTATCGTTAATGTAGTTCTTATCATTCTAATTTTATAATTTAAAAACCTGAGTTCTAGTCATCTAAGTCACTGTCCTTGGGCAACACATATTTCATTATGTTAAAATGCTCTGGTCACAGCCTGTACTACAGCAAAGAGATGTTGTGAATTTAGCCTTCTTTCTGGCTACTTGAATAATTCTGCATTCTAAATAGTAAGGAGCATAATACTGATGCCACAAGGTTATTTAATTTATTAATTTATTCCCAAGTTGTGTCCAAAAGGTTTTGAGGCTGTTATCATGTGCATAATGCAAAAACATGGTCAAACCAAGTGAAGAAAAAAGGAGACGATTGTGAGAAAGTTGAGGTTAATATCAGTTAGGTGTGCTATTTATTTCAGCAAAGTTGATGAAAGGAATACCAGTCTCCTGGTCTTGATTCTGTGTGGCCATCGGAGGAATTTGGGTGTGGGTACATGGAATTTTCCTGTGCAGGTTGCTGTGCCATTATAATTATTTCAAAGCAAAAATGTTAACAAATGTATAGATTTAACCAACATAGTCATGCAGGGCTCTCAGGGAACTGTAAAATAAAAGATCTTTCTTTCATGGGTCCTCAAACAGGAAGACTAAAGGATTTCTACAGTAATCCTGCCTACACTCAACTGTGAGTCTTTAGCAAATGGATATACTCCCCATGCCAGCTAAAGGCCTGGTTCCAAAGACAAGCTGGCATGGACAGATCCACTCCTGTGTTAAGATATGGCCCAGTCCATTCCATGGCTAATGCAAAGGCAGTGCTGCCCCTTGCAATATCCTGACAGTAAATTCCAAATGAGCCTTTGATAAATATTTAATCATAGATAGTATAGGCCGATAAAGATTAAAAGTACCTGTGCTACAAGTGACCCCTAAGGCCATCAAATGCTTTATTTTCATTATCAAGAATAGTATTGACATATTCAGTGCTCTCTATGTGCAAGTTTCATGTGATGCTATACATAATGCTGTCCCACAAAGTCTCGTTTTAACCATGAGGATCCGCGAGGTCCTTTGAGATGTCTAAGCCCACAGAACTACAGGAAGCTGGAGTTTGAGCCCCGTTCTGTTAGCCCATAAAGCCAATGACCTTAACTACCGTCTCCTGAAGATGCAGGGGGCAGCTCTTTTCTTGGAGCTGGGGGATAATCCAAGGGCAGGAGGAGGCTTTTCAAACCACTGCTGGCTTTTCTTCCAGCAATGACTATGAATACTCAAATGGGATATCGCATACCGAACACTGTGCACTTGAACTTCAGTGTCTTATGGAGCCTCTTAAAGTACTTGATAATTCTAATAATTCAGTAATAGTTACCAATATTTTATTTGCACGGCATAGATAGATAGTGGATTCATAAGGTTCACTAGCTTTCTCCGAACCAGAGAAGTAGTGATGCTAGAATTTAAAGCCAGGCCTATTTTCAGAAATGGTCCTACTATGCTGTATTATAGCTCGGAAGTGAATGGGGGCCAGAGGAGAACTACTGTCATTATGCATTTTTGTATCTCCTGTTTCACATGGCCATGCCACCATGGGTATTCAGACACCATTCACTGATTGACTGACTGCTGGGTGACATCCTGACCTCTGGATGGTCAGGATGCAGAGTACAGGAGGCAGAGGATTATGGATGAAATGAAAGAGGGTAGGTAGGTGGATCTACATAGATGGATGTTAGCCATACATATGGGACATCTATACCCCTGAACCCTAAAATCCACAGTCCTCCAAAATCCAAAACATTTTAGTGGCAACAGAATGCCACAAGTGAAGAACTGTACATCTGACCTCATCTGATGGCTTGCAGTCAAAATGCAGGCACAGTAAAAAAAAAAATGTATAGCATTAAAATATTGTAACAGATTGCCTCAGGTGTACATGAAACATACATGTATTTCATGTCCAGAGTTGGCTGTCTTTCCCAAGATATTCCCATATAGTACATATATTCACATAGTCATAAGTCAAAAAAAAAATCTGAAATCCCAAATACGTTTGGTTCTGAGTAGTTGAATACAGGATATTCAACCTTTAGATAGACAGCTTTTTCCAGTGTAGTCTCATCTCAGAGACGGTGTCATTTCAAAAAAATGTGACCATTATGATGACTGGCCACTTTGCCAAAACAGCGTGCTCTTGTGATGAGCTAAAAACTACCAACTTTATGTCAGTAATTTTTGAATCAGGAACTTTTTCTTTTTCCTGAACAACTCAGGTTTTGAGATAGATAAGTATTTAAAATGAGGTCCTATGGGGAAAAATTACACTTGGAGCTCAATTGATCAAGAAATTAGTCCCAGCTCTCTACTTGTCTCGGTAAGTATAGCCCAAGCCAAGATGTCCTCAAACATCCTTTCCCACCCTGAACGCCAGCCAAGCTCCGGGGCAGAAGGTAACAGATTTCTGGAATGAAACCTTTCGGCACCAGCAGCCCATCACATGGGAAAGGAAGAAGAGCGCTCTTTCCTACAACTGAAACCACGGAGGACTTAGAACAGGAGGCAAGATAATTACCTACCTGGAGGACAGCCAGGGAAGCAGCCCGGGCCTCTTGTGAAAAATGCCATGGGAAATGTAATGACCACATGTGGTAAGGAGGACCTCACTCTCCTAGCCGATCCGATGAGCAAGGTCAAGGCAGGACGCTGATCCCGGAGACAGACGGGGCTGGCATTTATTATTTATCTACCACTTGCGACCAGGTAGACATTGCATGATGCAAGAACCCAGCTGGGCCCCTCCCCACCTTCAGGGTTTTCGCTGAGGCCCTGAATATCTTGAGGCCTCACCTTGTTTTCTTGTATTAAACCCTCTTAAATCCAGGGGTCCTGAGTGACCCCAGCAGGGGCTACAGCAGTGGCCTCTTCGGAAGGGTACTTTTCCCCAGGTTCCCATACACGTGCTTCCCTGGGCTTCTCCCCCTGTTACCTAGCCTAGACCTTTTGCTCACTCTTCAGGACTCAGCCTCGGGGTTTCCCCCTGATCCTCTGACACCGTGACCCCGTGGGGTGCGGGGTCTCCTCTAACATGCTCTGCCATACGTCTCACTTCACTAAACTCGAAAATGCTCACTGAACACTTGTGAACATTTCTCCCAGGCAGGAGCTCTTCAATATTTTACTTGAAGGGGGAAGCCCAGCTCTTTTACAACACATGGATTCTGAAATGCAAATTACTCTCATGCCCAGTTCATTAATAAGGGCACAGTGCCAGTGTGCTGTGGAACTCTCGTCAGTCCGTAGGTATTCTGTGAATTTCTAACACTCTATCATCTTGTGTGTTTGGGCTTTTTTTGATACCAGGAACCAAACACTGGACCTTGTGCTTATGAGGCAGGTGCTGGAACCACTGAGCTAAATCCCTGGCCCCTAACTCTACTGTTTCATTTTACCACACGACAGCTGATGTCAGTGAACACAGTGCCCAACACTGGGCCCGTTGGCGCCCTGTACACCATCCCTGAAAAGTCCACTAAGGGACATGTGGGTTCCCCACTTGGACTCTCCCGGTCACCCGAATTCTCCTGAGGTCACCTGCAGAAGATTCTGTGGCCTGTCACTTTCTACACCTCTCTGGCCGAAGGTGTTCATTTAGCCTCCAGGAAACATTGCTCGGCCTGTGCATGGGACAGGAAGCGCCAAGGCGTGCAGGACCAAAAAATGTCCTGCCACCCGCCACGGTCCCACAGGAGCTGAGTCCACTTATTGATGCCGCCTACTAAGGTGAGGGGATTTTATCTCTTTGCTTCCTCATGGTGCCTTCTAAGATCACATCCCAGTAAATTACTTGCACTGAAACCTTCACCTCAAGGGCCACTTTGGGAAAAAGTAAACTTTGCTCATGACCTTGAGGTTCTGTTTTGCACGTTCTGCAGCACATGGTCCTCTGTTCTGTGGCCCCGTCTCCACCCTCCCTCACACCCCCTGCCCTACACCCATACTGACCAAGCAACTGTCACCTTTAAAACGCTACTTAATAAATATTCACTATCCTTGACAAATATTTACTATATTATCTCTAAGAAATTTAATGGATTTTAAAAATTATGTTAATATTTATTTTAGAATCATCATTGTTTTTGTTACTTATACTCATACTCTGGTTCCAAAGTGGCTTAGCTTCAGAGTGGTTTGTCCTAGTCTTATCTTTCCTTGAAGTCTTGTTATTTTTAAGTGCATAATTTTTCAGAATGTAAGGTTTTGGGAAATGCGTACACTCGTGTTAAAATATGTGTCCGTATAAACCAGGGTGTGTCCCATTTATAATTTGATCATTGACTGTTTGGTAAATGAATGAATGAGCCTTCTGGTTGTCCCACTTAGGCAGTAAGGAAGCCACGCTCTTCTGTGTGACAGCTTTCTATTTTGCAACTGAGTACCAATCCATGTATCCGTCAAAATATGCTCCTGAAAATCCCTTGTGCACAGGGACCGCCTGGAGACCTTGCCGAAGTATAGATTTTGAGTCCTTGGCCCTAGATAGAGCCCGAGGTTCTGCATTTACAGCCAGTTTCCTGGCAGTACTGATGTTGCCCACCCACAAATCACACTATGAATCTGCCCTGAAAATCTAGCCCCAGAATCTCCCACCAGAAAGCCTCTTTTGACCTTGACATTGTATCAGTTTGTGGCAAAATGATAAATAATTAAAGCTGCGTGCAAATGTTTTGTCACTGAGTCTGCCATACAAAATCCAGGATTTCCAGTTAAATATGAATTTCAAGGGGCTGGGGATGGCAGTGGTAGAGCTTAGTGGTACAGCACCTGCCTAGCATAGGCAAAGTCCTGGATTCAGATCCTGGCACCACCACAAAAGAAGCCATGAACTTCAGATAAGTAACACCAAGTGCACCTAGAAGATTACATGCGGCATAGTCTCGGTAAAAGTTATTCGTGCCTGTCTTAAACTCAGCTTACGTGAGTGTCCTGTGCTTGTACTTGCTAAGACAGGAAACTCTAACTACCTGCCCTGCAGACTGGATGACTTACTGAAGGGAGCCAGATTTAAGGTACTGTGGTCTTCTTGGAGACTCTCAGAGTGGTGTTGGTGGAAGTGGATTTTACCCATCCTTTCCCAAATGCGTCTCTGAGTGCTTCTTTGCTAAACAGTAGAAAAGCTTTGACTGTATTCCAAGATCCTTTCTGGTCTGGGCAACCAACTCTGAAGACCCTATCTCCGTGAGAGCAGCTGGTACCCAATCAGACTTGCACAGCCTGGACCCACAGGAAGGGGGCGCTCTTTTGGAACGAGCCCTGTGCATCCTGTGACTATGATGAGGTTGTTGCCTCCCGGCAGCTCTTCCGCAGTAGACACAGCAATTGCTGCCTCCGCCAAAACGGCACTAAATCATGGAAGGCCTGTCGCAAGCAGCAATTTCATTTTAATTCATTATTCAACATTTACACAAGCTTCGGCTTCATTTGGTATATATAATAGCTAGCCAGCCAAGTTTCTTTTATGAAAACCGAGAATCCAAACAGAGAGTAATTACTCTGAGGAGGGAAGAACCAGCCTCGGTCAAACAGGACCACTCTAAATATTGACACTGTATACTTTCCACTCACGTTAACCATTTGGATGCCCCTGGTCTTCAAGGGTAATGCTGTCTTTGGAACAAAAAGCAGACACAGAAGAGACAGGTGTTAGAAGTGGGATAATGGTGGGGAGAGGGCCGAAGGCAGCAAGAGCAAAGAAGCAGGAAGGAAGCAGTCATTGTGGGAAGTGAGTAAAAAGAGGAGACTAGATCATGTTCCCAGCTTCCATGATCACAGCCACCAGTGACTCGTACCTCCTAGTTGTCCACCCTGTGCCAAGCGCTGTGTATATGTTAGCTCATTCACTCGCCCAACGAAAAGTCTCTGGGAAGTAGCATAACAGTCATGTTACCCGATCACCTCCGAAGTCTGAATGCGCAGCTGTTGATGCAGAATAAAGCAGGTCCCACGAAACTCCCTTTGCTGTGAGTATCCCCATCCTCACTCCTCCCCGGGAGGATCTCTGTCAACGTCTGCTTTATCTTCTCTTCTCCGTCGTAGCACTTTACCTTCAGCAGAATGCCTGTCCCGGGCCTTGCTGACCCCAGAGGCTGTGACTTCGGAAGAAGCCAGTCACACATCTTTAATCAGTTTGGATGTTCTTGCTGGACGAAGTTGGATCTCTAGGGGTGGCCATGGCAGAAAAAGGACCCCAACATATTCCGAGAAAGAACTGGGAAAGGACGTGCTCCGATCCTCTCGTTATGCTCCTGAGGAAACATCAGACTCATGTCCCCTTAACCAGTTAGTATCGAATCTCTCCGTATTTTCGTCACCTCCCCGCGCCGCTCTGCTGACTGGCTTCTGGCTGACAGGCAGCGGTAACTGGAGAGCCACCCAGCTCCAGTCTAGAAACTCAGTTCTA
Source organism: Thryonomys swinderianus (assembly GCA_004025085.1). Classification (NCBI taxonomy): domain Eukaryota; kingdom Metazoa; phylum Chordata; class Mammalia; order Rodentia; family Thryonomyidae; genus Thryonomys; species Thryonomys swinderianus. The sequence goes on from PVIC010013025.1 coordinate 22,318, forward strand.
TTTACTGAGGCCTCACCCTGAGCAGGAATTTGAAATGAGGGCCGCGGAGCACTCACTCCAGACAGGAGGAGCCAAGCACTGAGCTCTGGGGAGAGCCCCACCTGCTCACCACTGAACAGAGGGTCCCTGTCCTGTAACTGCTGAGTTTTGGGGATACCTGCAATGGCACTGTGACAGGTCACCATGAAGCCATGTGCTCCCACTGCCGGGCACGCAGACTAACCGACAGGTGTGACACTGGTGGGGGAAAGAGGGGTGGGTGCTTTGCTTTTCAGTAGCCTACATTTTTAGTGGCCTACAGTGAAGTCATATATGTATAAATTATAAAATATCATAAAGTTAATAAAATAAATGTAAAGACATCTAAAACCTCACCATGTACAGATAATCACAGTCACCATTTCATTCAGCTACCTAAATATTTTTCTATGCACGTATGGGTGTGTGTGTTTCTCTGGATGTAAATATATTTCTTTACGAAAAAGAACATAGTATTATACTTTCTGTTTGATAAGTACTCAATAATGCCAGTAATAGTAAATATCTCCTCCTATCAGTAAACACACGTCAAAGGCAGACATGGTGGAAGGCTGAGGCAGGAAGATCTCAGGTCTGAGCTCAGTCTGGGCAACTTAGTGACTTAGGAGGACATTGTCTCAAAAAAATAAAAGAGCTGGGGCCGGAGATTTAGCTCAGTAGTTCCAGCATCTGCCTGGCAAGTGCAAAGTACCAAGTTCAGTCACAGCACCACATAACCACAGTGCTGGGTGTGGTGACTCACGCCTGTAATCCTAGCACTTGGGAAGCAGAGGCAGGGGGATTGCTGAGTTCCAGGCTTGCCTGGGCTACATAGTGAGCTCAGAGCCAGCCCGAACTACAAAGCAAGACCCTGTCTCAAAAAGAAAAAGAGAACAACAAAGAAAGAGAGAAAGAGAGAGAGGAAGAGAAAGAAAGAAAGAAAGAAAGAAAGAAAGAAAGAAAGAAAGAAAGAAAGAAAGAAAGAAAGAAAGAAAGAAAGAAAGAGAAAGAAAGAAAGAGAGAGAAAGAAAGAGGGAAAAAGAAAGAAAGAAAGAAAAAGAAATGAAGGAAGAAAGAAAGAAAGAAAGAAAGAAGAGCTGAGAGTGTCACTCAGTGCAAAGACCCTAGATTCAATCCCCAGTACTGTGAATGAATGAGTGAATGAATGAATGATGCAGTTAAATAACCTATTTGGTAGATGTAGAAAGTTTTATCATCAGATATTCAGCTAATTTGGCAAACATTTCTGCAGTGCCTGCTTTGCCCCACTACCATGCTGGATGGCACAGATACAGACGTGACTGTTGGCAGTCAGGTCCCCAGTGACATCAGCTGGTAGACTTCACACCACCACGTGACACCCCTGCTTTCCTCCCAGCACCAGCGGAGATTAAGAAGAACCCCTAGCCACCCGGAACAGGAGGGCCGGCTTGTCCCCAGGACATGGCGACTGACGGGAGCCCAAGACATTCACAAAAGCAAGGAGACCTTTAGGCTTGGTTCCATAAGAATGCAAGACCTTCCCTTAACTTCCCCCCTTTACCTTAGGATCCTGTTTTTCCTGGGCAGTGTGAGGGGTATCAAGCACACAAATCTCTACAAGGCCATTCAGTCGCAAGTACAGCTGTCTGATAAATGAAGCTGTTTTCAAAATATGCACTCGCTCCCCAGCACTTTAAAGTTAGTAAGCAGAGAATACCGTTTACCATGTAATTCTTTTATGCTAATCTATTACTGTATAGTATTCCATATTGGACTCTGCTGTAATTAACTACCACACAAAGAGCTTATCGCCTAATCACTGTTCTTTTGTCCTAGCAATGATTCTATCAAAAAATGCCTTCTCCTTCATCAGTCTCGGCAGGGAGGAGGTGGTGCCCCCCTCTGGGGTACCGAGAAAGTGAAGCTTAGAAGCGTCAGGGAACCGCCGAACTGCCCAAACCAGTAGCTTCTGGAGCTCAGGCAAGGACCCAGGTGCTGCCTTACCTGGTACTTCAGTGCCAGTGTCAGAAAACAAGGCCATTGACATATGGTTTTTGTCCTTGAGTCTGTTAATATAGTGTATTACATTGCTTATGTATGTTGAACCAGCCTTGCATCCCTGGGATAAATCCGACTTGAGCAGGGTGTATGATTTCCTTGATAACTCTCTGTATTCTGTTTGTAAGTATCTTACTGAGGATTTTTGCGTCAATGTTCATTAGAGAGATTGGCCTGTAGTTTTCTTTTTTGGTGGGATCTTTCCCTGCCTTTGGAATCAAGGTGATGGTTGCTTAAAAGAATGATTTTGGGAGTACTGTTTCCCTTTCAATTTCATTAAAGAGATTGAGAAATACTGGTATTAACTCTCCTTTAAAAGTTTTGTAGAATTCAGCAGTGAAGCCGTCAGGACCAGGGCTTTTCTTTGTTGGTAGGTTTTTTATTACATTTTTAATTTCCCAGATTGATATCGGGTTGTTTAACATTTTTATATCCTCTTCATTCAGCTTTGGAAGTTCATATGAGTCTAGGAATCTATCCATTTCTTCTAGATTCTCCATCTTCTTGGAGTATAGATTTTCAAAATATGTGTTTATGACCCTTTGGACTTCTTCTGGGTCTGTGCTGATTTCCCCATTTTCATTCCTTATAGCATGGATTTGAGT